>JANHFT010002079.1:83096-93937 GCA_032467955.1 Pseudoxenodon macrops
CGCGCGGCACGCATGCGCGCACTAGCACGCACTGCCATTTTTGGCATGCAAAAAGACAAAGGTTAGCCATGACTGGCCTAGAAGCTGTGAAAATCTGGATGGGAGGAACCAAATCCAAGTTAACCGAGGAAAGTGTAGTGGGACTGGGTTTTGGTCCCCTTGGATCTGGTGCCATGTTTAACTCTTGGTGAAGTTGCTTTCCCTTGGATAGAGCTGGTGCACAATTTGGGGTGGTGGGCATTCTGGACTACAAGGAGCAAGCTAGGGGAGCTTTGGGACAGTTTCATCTCATGCAGCAACTGCACCCATTCCTAGATGGGAAGGCCTTGATTGCAATCATTTACTTCCTAAACATTTCCCAGTTGGATCACAACATGATTTACATGGCTTCCCTTGAAGACAATCTGGAAGTTACAACTGGTCTGGAATGGAGCAACATGCAAGTTTTGGGTAGTTTGCTTACACTGCTCTCCAGTTTTGTTCCAGGTCCAATTCAAAGTGTACCATATCAGAGAAGGTGAGCATGTTTGCTCCAGATGCCGTAAATATTGCCATCTGCTGGGATCTAGAAAGCAGGCCACTACTCTCCTTGCTTTTCTGATTCTTTCATGCGCTGAGTTAGGATGAGGCTGTAAATATTGCTGAATGGAGGATAATTTTTGGGCCATTGGGAGTTTTTGATGTTGATTTGATTGACCCCTTGGGTTTTTATTGCTATTTCTGTGAGCCATCCAGGATTATTGTACCAAAAAAAGCTGCCATATCAGTCTTATAAACAAATGGTGGCAACTGAAGAACACTTCTAGAACCAACTATTAATATTAGTATATCAATTAAGAGTACAATTCCCTATTGGTAATTATACTAATTAATTGTCGAAATAACTTACTTGATGAGCTCCACGGTTTCAGAATACATAGGGAATGGGGACTTGGATTCCTGAGCATTTTTCTCCAATGCATTCCCACATTCAATAAATGAAACTACAGCATCAAGGTAATAAACAGCTTTTTCAAACCTGTCAGACTAAAAAAAAAAAAGGTCTTACATGGAGATTTATGAAAGTTAAAGAATTCACCTTAAAAGGATTCAGTCAGTAGACAATACATTTTTCTTACCAATGCATCAGCATTATGTTTTAATTTCTTTGCTTCTTGCAAGTAGTGATCTGCTGAGTAGCTCCTGCAACATAAAATGAAACGATAAAATTACAAAATGTCTAATCTCTGTTGCTTATTTCATTGTTAGTGTCTACCTGAGGGTGGAGTGCAAAGAGTATTTATTCAAAACATTTATATAGGTAGCCATCTTGCAACAAACTCTGGGTGGCTCCCACAAAATAAAAAAATATCCATAGTATAACATAAAAGCCATATTAAAGCTATTAAAGCCATAAACATTAAAAACAAAAACTTGGCCCTAAATAAAGCTTCTGACATGCAATCATCTTATCCTATCTCAGAGATGATGGGAAAAGCTCAAGTTTTCAACACTTTTTGGAAGGCTAGGAAGGTAGAAGCCTGCTGAACGTCAGGGTAAACAGTTGTTCCATAGGACAATGGCTGCCATAGAAAAGGCACACTTCCTAATTCTCATGAAGTGGCAAAGTTTAACAGAAGGGACTAGGAGTGGGCTAACTATCACATTTAACTGAGAATTTTAAAAAAATGGAATGAAATGGAGAAGCCTGCCTAAATTGTCACTAATTTGGCATGAGAAAGAACTTTTCTTGGGTTGCACAATTATATACTGATACCAGGAGCAATAAACACTTTTAATACTGTTTAGGATACTGTGCCAGAAACCAGTGATGAAACAGTCATCTTCCTGCCTTCAAAACAAACAAGCACAAACCCTCTTATCTTCTCCAAGACATAATTCCAATCTAGTAATGTTCACTGTTCTTCAATCAGCACTGATATAATGCAGAGCTTTTAGAACAGGGGTCTCCAACCAGTTCGTGGCATGCCAGAAACCAGTCCCCCAACTGGTTCCCGCAAAACGTTCCATCCCATCTGCAGGATGCAGACAGCACATGAAACCACGCCCCCTTTGGTCCATAGAAAAACCTCTTTCCACAGAAGCAATCCCTGATGCCCAAAAGGTTGGGGACTGCTGTTTTAGAATACTGGTGTAAATGGACGATGTTCCTGTATTGGTGTTTAGCATTAGATCCTGTGTACAGCAGATGTACATCTGTAGATCTCTGTGAATAACAGATATACTGGATCGAGCTTTGACTCAATTGCCTGCAATGTCATTAATGTGTTCAGGCTGAATATAAAGTAATGAATTTGGGTCAAAGTTTGCAAGTTTGTCAGGAAAGGCACTTTTGGGATCTTAGGATATATCTATGGAGATTCTCGGTCATCCAGGTTATGGTTGTCCCAAAGGTGTTTTTTCAAGAGGCAACTGGACTTTCTGGTTTTGAAGAGCTGAGCTGAAGAAGCTTCTTCAAAGAAAAACCAGAAAGTCCAGTTGCCTCTTTGGCCTGGATGACTAAGAATCTCCATAGAGGTATCATAGGCTGGAAAGTTAGTTCAAAATACTGTTCAGCTTCTGGGAACAACCTTATTCATCAGCAATTTTTAAAATATAACAAAACAACAGTATTTTATCATATTGGCACCCCAAAAATGTAGGACTACAAAACTGGAATGCCCCTCTGGATTTTTTTGTAGCACAAACAGGCCAGACCTGTTAATGGAACAAATTAATGGAACAAATCTGACAACAGGACTCAGAACAAGCATAAAACTAACAGAGTATTTTAACCTCTCAGGACATTCTACTACAGACGAATGCTCATGAATGCTTATGAAACGTATTCATCTTAAAAAGTGCTCGCAGATTCTTTTGGATTTTTGGCTACTATAGATCCTCCTATAACTTTTTATCAAATTACAGTATAGTTTATGGGGGGGGGGGAAAGAACTATACCCAAATGTTTCCATAATTTTAGGCACGCATTCTAGCAACAAAACCATACATTTGTTTTTCATCTTTGTTCTCACCTGTCATCAAATACTAGCTTTGCTCTTCGGGATTTTGAACTATCGGAACTTGTGGTGGAGGCAGAAGGACAATTAGAAGAATTATTTAAAACCTTTTCCTTGGAAAAAAGAGAATACAATTAATTAAACACTGTTTGGAAGGAGAGGCATTGCAATTGTCAAGTTCAGGCTAGTTAAATGCAGCCCAAATGTTTGACACAATTCTAACTTGACAAACAAAGGTGTTAACCATAATAATAAATTCAAAACAGAAAGCAGATGAGATTTTAATAATTGTGCTATTATAATTTGCATGAATATTGTTACTATGTCAATGTCAATGTTGAGGTAGGCTATGCAGCAAATATTTGACAAAAATAGGCTTCATCCCATTTAACTGTTTTTCCCCTCAACAGAGCTTTTCATCTAAAAAATAGTATCAGCATTTGCAAAATGGACAAAATCAAATTCTGCATGCTTGAATTTATTTCATGGCAAATTGGGATGGGGGGAGGGAATGGGAAGTGGATGGCTACTAATATGCTTGGCCACATCTGTATATCCTTGGATTAAATATTTAACTATTTCCCTACTGTGAAAATATAAGCTTATTTAGGAATGTCAACATTAATTGGGATGATGTCAATTAGCTCAGTTCTCAATATTATCTACACAAACCTGATCTGTTACCCAACAACTTAAACTCAGCTCAAACATCTTCAGGGAAGAAAGAGGTCTTTGGACATTTAACCATTTAGGGACTCAAATGATGCAATGTTCCAAATCACACGGACATACCTGTTTTATAGAGGAGCATGATGTGTGAGGCAACTATGTAAGTGCCTCTGGTATTAGAAAGAGGATTAGTTAGTGGCAGGCCTGAGTTTTAGTGCCGGACATTTAAAAAAAATAAAGTTTATATATGCTGAATTTCACACAAGATTTAAAGACCCCAAAAACAAGCTATAATCACTAATTGAAGGTGGTTTTTTTACCTTTGTTTCTTTAGTGTTATTTGAAGCCTTTCCTTCCGTCTTCTTTTGCTTAGATGAGCTACTTTTAGTGCTGCTATTATCCTTGTTACTATTACTGCCTGATTTCAAGGAAGAAGACTGACTGATAGTTCTTTTCCGTGATCCATGCTCTTGCTTTGGATCTTTTGTAACAACTGAGGTTGTGGCTGGAGATGGGAGAAGATCCTTCTCTTTAACAGTGCTTTGCTTTGAAGACCTGTTCTCCCCAAATAAAATGGGAAACAGAATTAAAGATGATGTTTTTTGCTTTTGTACAATCAGCTTCCAAGCAATAAACTTAGTTTTATCAAACTATTATATTTGAGAAAGAGAATGACAGAGTTATCTCAGACTGAGCAAAAGGATAGCTGGAATATCTCAAGGTCATATACATTCAAGTTTACTTTAAACGGTTTGCATCATGCAATGATACCTTTAACAGCATCAAATAACAAAAATGCTTATCCACGTTCTTAGGAAGAATTCAAGAGAGGGATAAAAATGCCAAATCCAGTCTAAACATCTGGCTGACTGCAACTAACAACAATATGCCACATTCACAAAAAGATTCCATCTCCCCTAATCCTAGTCCTTATCCTTTCTTCTCCAAGATATAAATAAATATAGATCAGCCTGCAATACTTCTTTTCATCTAATCAAAACTGTCACAATCAAAATGGAAGCAGGTATTTTGAACAAAACAAGGGAATGCAAATGTGAGATAGTAAGGAAACAGAAAAAGCAAAGGCTTAGAAACCATTAAAAAAAACTTTGCTCCTATAAATCAAATTAAGTAATACTCAATATATAAAAGTGATACAGATGTTTTTACATAAATTGATTTTGTTTTAATGTGTTATATTGTAAACTGCCCAAGACCTTTGACTATTGGGAAGTTCAAAAATAAGAATAAACAAATTAAAATAAAATAAAATCAAGGGTGTGGAAAGTTCCGAGGCATCATAGCAGCTGGAAGCACGTTTAAAGTCTTCAAATAAAGTATTCTTTAATCTAGAAAGATGTACATGTCCAATATTTGGAATAGTATCTCTTAAAAATGACCTCCCAAAGATTTAAAAACTGCAATGGAAATATTATATGTGTAAGAAAATAAACTTGGCATAAGTGCTTGTTCAAATAATACTATACAACTGAATTTTTAAAAAGAAATTATTTGCCTGATCCCTAGATGAAATGAAAACTAGAAACTGAATACATAAGAATGTGCTTATACCATGTACTTGTGTACTATAGCTTGGAAAGTTACTCACTCTCTATTACTAGAAGTCTTGTGTGCTGAAGAAGGTTTTTCTTCCATTTTAGTTTTCTTGCTTTCAGTGCCTCTGCCGTCTTCTGCATTCTATGACAGAACATTTGAGAGATAATAACCAAGACAAAGTTTAATCATCTCAACTATACTGATTTGTATAAATAATCACAATTCTCAAAGAAGCCAGTGACATTAGGAGTGCGGAATGGGACAACTTGCCATAGGTAACTTGTCACGGCCAACTCGCCATGGCCAATTCACCATGGAACAACTCATCATGGCCAACTTGCTGCAGGACAACTCAACAATTCTATTTAAGTATTTAAAATAATCAAACATTTTAATTTTTGTGATTCATATTTCATTTTGTCCCTCTTTTGGCATTACTTTTTAATTATTCTATTCCACCATTTCTTGATATTAGTGTAACTCTTGTCCCATGACGAGTTGGCCTTGATGAGTTGTCCCGCAACGATTTGGTTGCAGTGAGATGGCCATAACAAGTTAGCTACGGCGAGTTTGCTATGACAAATTCTCCTAGACCCTGATGAGTGATAACAATCTTGGCAAAACAGCTGGTCTCAATAGTTGTGTAGCTGGGCCAGACCAAGGAAGCAAAAATACCTCAGATTTCAAGAAGGTAAATATAAATTCTTAGAAATTATATTAAGATATATTAATTATATTAAGATATTTCCCAGTCTTATTTTCAGTTATATTAAGGCAAAATGTCTTAATAGAAAATTATGAGTGTTCCCCCCCATATTTTCCCCCATTTGGGCCAAGTTGCCTTTTATGAAACTGTCAACCAACGTAATCATTACTATTTCTTCCATTTTTTATCAGCCTGCTACCCACAATTCCTTACAACTGTTACAAATAATATTCCTCACATCTCCTCAGTAGATAGCATACATTGATGATACATTGATGATCTATGATGCCATAGTACAAGAAATACGGCTTAATTTGATGAATGTAAACAAATGTGACCCCTCACGTTTATTGACCACAGACTGTCAAAATGGCTACAATTCTTGCTATGCTGACAACAGCATTTTCTAAAAATGGAAATGTCTAGTCCTATTTATTAGACTATTTCCAAAAATATTTAAGAATATTTTTTATTATTAAGCTATTAAGTTAGTAGGGCTGTGTAGTGCTTTGGCTTCAAAAGGGAAAAAGTGCAGTAAGAGATGCTCATGTGGCATTTGTGAGGAACTCATTAAAGCAACTGCATCTTTTCCCTGGCCTTTGCAGCCATTACATTGGCCCAGTATGATTCAAAAGACCTTTTCCCATCTAGGAAACAGTACTGTGACCATTAATAATGTATTAAATCGGATCTAAAAACATTGAGTATATCTTCTCATTAAAATGAAATAAAAATTATATAGCAATATAACTATGCAAACATTATATAATAAAACAAAATAAGTTTAAAAAATAAACCTTGCAGGGATGTTAAGCTGCATGGCGGACAGGAAAAAAGAATAACTTACCTATGTAGCCTAAACCACCTAGTTATTTATGTACTACTGCTAAGCATTCAAAAAAATATTTGCAATGTTCTTGAAGTTTAATAAAATTATTGCAATTATTATTATTTTTTAAGTGAAACAAAATTGCCCATCTTTATTAATGTGGCTACAGATCTTATGTCCATAAAGGACTATACTATAATCTATTATTCCATTCTGCTTATACCTATATATATAAACAAGGCTTTACAGGCTTTAAGACCTTTGCATCAAGCTTGCAATCGATACTGTAAAGAAGAGTACTTATTTGTGAACACTTAACATTTATTTCTTTGATTTGTACATCATTTTTAGGAACTCCAGGCACAGGACTCTCTCCTCCTATTTTCCTCCACAACAACCCTGTGGTTTACGTTAGGCGGAGATCACACAAAATAACCTCTGGATGAAGGCTACCAACTTTAAAAACTACTTTATTAAATGCTCAGTTCTGATCACAAGTTTAGAGCTTTATGCTGGAAACTGACCTGACATAATTTATGCTTTTTCCTGCCCTTGTTGGAACTTTTATCAGAAGTTGTTTTCTGGGGTTCTCTTGGATGTTTCTCGCACACATTTTTTCTCTCTGATTTTGATAGGTCTGTCTCTTTGTAAGGCTTCCCTGGTATTCTAGTTAGGAGGCTCAAGTCAATCTTCACAATAAGGGGATATCTTTCATCAGGATCACTGAGCGGTGAAAGGAGTTCCTTCTCTTCCATAGGAGAGAACATTCGTTGCCGTAAAAAACTGTCATCCTCCTCTATGGAGGGTTTAACAGGAGTCCTATTGCTGTCCGAATATTTGGGGGTTTGCGATGAAGGAGGAAGGCTCTCATTCTCGTCAGAATCAGAGGAGGAGGTATCTGTTTCAATGAATTCCTTAGATTTCTGGGCGGGTTTGTTTGCCACCTTGCATTTCTTCTTCTCTGTGATAGGCCGAGGGGACGGTTTAGGCTCCTTTTTTATATTTGGTTTTCTGGAGCCTTTTGTGGCTGCTTTGTGTCTGTTGGAGGGTATGTTTGTTGCCATGTCCAGGGGGGTTTCACTTTCTATCTTCAGGCCTCCTCTGGGCTCTTCTACTAATGGTTTCTCTGATTTTTTGGGCTGTTTCTTGCCGACAGTCCTCCTTTGGATCGCACTATCGCTTTGAGCAGGTGACTTCTGTCGACCACGATTGCTCTCAGATCCTTTCTGGCTACCTTTTGAATCTCTCCCCGGTGTGGAGGATATGGAATCCTTTGATCCACTTTGGTCTGCATATCCTCCCCCTGTGCTCTGATCTCGCCCCTCTTTTTTGTAACCTTGGGTTGATGGGATGTTACTGTCAACGGAAGAAGCTGGCGATACTTTGTGTGGGTTCACCTTGTTTAGCCAATTGTCAAGCTGCCACTTATTTGTTGGAGGCGGCTCAGGCTAAAGAAAGAAAAGAGGAAAACCCAAATGACAAAATTCTACATAAATACAGCCTGGAAAAACAGGGATTATTTTGCTCACTTCTCTCCTATGGCCCAAAGGCTGTGACCGCATCCAAATTTGAAAGGAGGACCATCTAAAAAGGAAAGGAAGGCTACCATAGCTTGCTAGATTTCCCAACCAAGAGAACTGCATCAGAATTACAGAATCCAGCTCACAATTCATACCATCAACCTGGAAGGAAGCCCTGCTCTTTTCAAACAAGGAGATTCAGTGTTAACCAAAATGGCTGATACAATAATAAAGGACACAAATCAGCAGCACAATTCTCTCTGCTAAGAGAGCTATTCCTAGGGGCTCAGCTGGCACAGTACAGAAGCTTCATTGTGCAATTCAGATATCTGGTTTCTTAACAGCGTCAACCATGACTACAGATAGACCTCGACTTACGACCACAATTGAGCCCAACATTTTTGTTGCTAAGTGAGACAGATATTAAGTGAGTTTTGCCCCATTTTACAACCTTTCTTGCCACAGCTGTTAAAGCGCTGCAGTTGTTAAGTTAGCAACGCAGTTGTTAAGTCAATTTGGTTTCCCCACTGACTGCTTGTGAAAAGGTCACAAAAGGGGATCACATGACTCTGGGACACTGCAACCGTCATAAATATGGCAGTCAGTTGCCAAGCATCTGAATTTTGATCACATGACCATGGGGATGTTGCAATGGTTGTATGAAAAAAAGTCATAATTAACTTTAAACAGTCATTAAATGAACTGTTATATAAGTTGAGGACCACCTATGTTTATTGTTTACTATTTTAACATTTGCCTTGTTATTTATAATACATTTTTTTTAAAATATAACATTTTCAGCAGCTTGGCTAAAACATGTAACAGCACATTTTAAACAAATAAGCAAGCCGAAAGGTAATAATTCTGAAGAACAGAAAAGGAAAAACATTTTATTTTCCTTCATTTTGGAATATCCCTGTACCATAATTCTACAAGGATGACATTTTAAAATCATTTTTAAATAATTTAAAATCATTTTTAAATAATTTAAAATCATTTTTAAATAATTTAAA
Source organism: Pseudoxenodon macrops (assembly GCA_032467955.1). NCBI lineage: Eukaryota > Metazoa > Chordata > Lepidosauria > Squamata > Pseudoxenodontidae > Pseudoxenodon > Pseudoxenodon macrops. Next base: position 92,390 of record JANHFT010002079.1, read on the forward strand.
ATCATTTAAAATCACTTTTAAATCATCAAGGTGTGTTCACATGCATTTTAACCCACTTTCCCTCCAGAGGATAGACTGCTGTTTGATCAAATCAATGCCATCCATATCCCATCACCTAATTTCCTTCTTTATAACTATCAATGTGACATTTCGTAAAGGTGGTATGCGACTTATGACCACAATTGGAACCAGAATTTCCACTGCTAAACAACATAGTTGTTAAGTGAGCTGTGGCTGATTTTATGACCTTTTCGGCCACATTTGTTAATGAATCACTGCAATTGTGAAGTGAATCACATGGTTGTTAAACAAATTAGCTTCCCTCATTGACTTTCCTTGTCAAAAGGCAACTGGTAAAGTCGCAAATGGTGATCACATGATGCCAGGATGCTGCAACTGTCATAAATACATGCCAGTTGCCAAGCACCCAAATTTTGAACACATGACCATGGAATTGAGACGGTCATAAGTGCAGCCATAAGTCACATTTTCAAAGCTGTTGTAATTTTGAATAAATTGTTTAAGTGAAGGACTACCTGTATCTTAAGTATAGAGTTAATCAATTCACCCAAGAATTCCTGCCTTTGGTGTTTGTTGTGAATTTGGGGATTCCATTTCAATGAAACAAGAAGAGTTCCTGTAGCTTTCTCAACATACAAATATTAATTTACAGTGTGTAAGGTTTGGCAAAATTTAAAAGGTAATCAGAACAAATTGAACACATTTACTTCTGCAAATTTTGGAAATCCTGTGAGTAAATGGAAATCATCAATAGTTTTTTGGTTTTAAGCTAAAGAGGCATCAGACTATGTTTGCTGTTAGAAAGTTTTGATTGCAAACAGATGATCTGTATAAACTAATTAATTGATTCCACAAAGCTATAACATAAAGAGTTACTGCTGTTTATTAAAGTACCTGAGGACAATTAATATCATGGCTGGCAGCCATAACACTATTTCAAAGGCAGAGAAAAAAAGACTTACCTCAGGAGATGCACTCTGAGAAGGCTCATTTGCCTCGCTATCACTGGAACTACTTTCACTTTCTGAGTCTGAACCCGAACTGCTTTCAGATCCACTATGGCTGCTTGAGTCATCCCTAGAATTATCTGCTCCTTCACTTGTATGCTGGGAAGGCTCAGAATTACTAGGAGAAAAAGGGAACGGAGAACAAAATCTTAAAATATTACTCACAGGATGAAGAGCAAGTAACTGAACAACCTTGGAAAGGGCTGCATTTACAGGTAAAATTCCACTGTCTATTATTTCAAATCCAATTCTCAAAAGTAGATTATATGCAACTACCATGCATATTATTTTAATATAACTGCATAACTGCACCTCCATAACTGTCTGGTTTCGTTCTGCAACCCAACAAGACAGACACAGACTTCAGAGAATAATCAGAACTGCAGAAAAAAGAATTACTGCCAACTTGTCTTCCATTGAAGACCTGTACACTGCATGAGTCAAAAATATTTACTGACCCCTTGCATCCTGGACATAAATTGTTTCAACTCCTACCCTCAAAACGACGCTATAGAGCACT
>JANHFT010002079.1:94037-123811 GCA_032467955.1 Pseudoxenodon macrops
CGCAGGCATGGGAGGGGGGAGCGCAGTGAATTATGGGTGTGGGCACGCCCATGACCTCTCCGCGCTCCCCCCGCTTTTGGCACACAATGGCAAAAAGGTTAGCCATCACTGCATTATAAGAAAATTAACCAGGTCACTCTCGGTTTATTGTTTGTTTATCCCTTTTAGTTAATTTTTAATTATTAAAATTATTTTGTATGCCCAATTTCTTTTGTATGTCCAGTGTAACATCTTTTTGTAACCTGTCATTTATAAATCCACTATCTCAATCTCATCAAGTAAAACTTGTTCTTCTTCCATAAAAAATTGTAGACACAATCTCTCCATATGGTCCCTGTTAATACTAATAATCTGACTCCATTTTTCAAAAACGTCCTTCAATGTTAAAATATTTTGCTCATTCTGTAATTCTGCAAAGACTTTATATGTTCTTTTTTAATTGTAATCTTTAATTCCCTCTAGTATCTAATTTTTTAAAATAATTCATACTATAAGCATTTTCCCATGTGAAGGATTATGTATAAGTAATTTCAAAATCTTATTTCAAATGTATCTGGTCCCTTACTCTGTAACTTTCTTAAATAAATGTTTTAATCGCCCTTCTATTGTTTTTCAAAAGAACCTTTTAAATGAGTAGTTAAAACTTTATTTCACTAAGAATTGAAGGGAAATTTATCTGGTGGTGTCAAACTTGTCAATCAAAGGTTTTTAATAGTTGAAAAGCAGTTAACAAGCAATTTTTAAAAATGGTTAAGAAAGGAAGTATGCAAACTTAGTGTCCTTTCAAAGGTGCCACCTGTGGGTTGAGCAAGATGACTATTATCTCCCAGAGCTCTAATTTTATGAGGGTCGCTATTGCAGTAGTGATATGTGAGAAAGTTCTTGGGAGCTTGGACCCAAAAAAACCTGCCTAGACAACAATCAGATCATATTTTCAAGATTCTGTTTGCTTTACAATAAAGCAGAATTAGTTGATCTAGTTGTGTTTCCTATCTGATCTATCTAGCATGGCTAACCTCAATCATGCAAGTCTGAAAGTACAATTCTCCTGCCCTCTCCTTAAGAATCTGAGGACAGGGCAGGAGAATCTCTTCTCAGCCTCATGCCCCTCCCATTATCCAACAGCAGGCTTTGCTGTTTCTGATCTGATCTTTCCCTAGCCAGTGTTTCCTAGGCCTGTGATGGCGAACCTATGGCATGCATGCCACAGGTAGCATGCGGAGCCGTATCTGCTGGCACAGGAGTCATTGCTGTAGATTAGCTCCAGTGCACATGTGCTGATTTTCGGCTGGCCACTCCTTCTCCCAGGAGTCTCCACGCAGCCCGTTTTAAGGTAAGTAAAGGGCTCGCGTGGAGGCTCTGGGAGGACATTTCTGGTCTACGGAGGGCCTCTGGGGAGGGGGTACGTGGAGTGGCACAAAAAGGTTAACTGTCACTGTCCTATGCTCATATTCTTAAGGTCTTTCCTGCATACCATTGTAGTTTCCTTAGAAAGAGCTGTCTGGAACTCTCTTGGGTGACCTCAAGTCCCCTCCTTATCTGGAAAAATTTGAAGAACCAATCTATTAGTTTAGTTTTTCATTGCAGTCGTTGACTCCACATATTGTGAAGTCTTTTATGATGTAAAGGCTTCGTATTCATTTTGATTTTAGTTCATGGTGTAGTAGGAACCTATCCACTTAATTTATAAATCACAATATGTAACTTAGTATAGTGTGTAAAGTCCACCAATTGTGACTTATTCAAAGTCCTTGTTTAAAAGTATAGGAATTCTCACTAGTAGGTTCTATACAAATATAAGGCAACTACTTTGAACCATGAAATATAATATATTGAGTTTAGAAAAATAATAGAAAATAATAAACTTTTGGTTTATGAAACAATATTGATTATCTCCTAAAGAGAAATAGAGTTTGGAATAAGATAATCTATAGTAATCAACAAATCCTAGAATTATCCAACCTAGTACTCTCCAGTTATTTTTTTGGCTTTGACTCTGTCACTCCATCCAGTACAGCTGATAGCAAGTAGAGATGATAAAGATGTTCACCATCATTTAAATTTATATATCACCCAACATCTAGTGACTGTGAATTGTTTACAGATAAGAACAGAAAATATAATTATATACCAAGAAAGACAAAGAAGCAAAACAATTGCAAAACCAGGCAATAACCCAAAAAGTGTACACACAACAGTACTCAGAAGGGGTTTCAACTACCCTAGTCAAAAGCCTGGGCAAAAAGCTAAGCCTTCAAGGCTCTCCAAAATGCTGGTGGGGTGGGAGCCATCTGAACCTTGGGGAGAACCTCATTCTTGAGAGCAGGTGCTGAGTCAAAGAAGAAAAGATGTTTGGGATCCTGATACAGAGGTGGGTTCCTACCAGTTCGGACCGGTTCTACCGAGTAGGTAGTAGGCTGCTGGTGACGTCACGGAGCCGGTTCTGTTACTCCGTGGGCGGTGACATCTTTTTGGGGGATTTTTTTCTTCTTCTGCGCATGCGCAGAAACCGAGTTTCCTGCACTGCACATGCATCTCTATCTTATTTTTGGCCTTTTTAAAAAAAAAAATTGGAGCTTTATTTTACTGCGCATGCGTGCGAGGCGTGCCCATGCGGCATGAGAGGCAGCGAACCGCCGGCAAGGTAAGTTTAGAACCCACCCCTGGGTTGTAAGTGTGAAAAACAGTCATAGGTCACTATTTTGAGGGCCACCGTAACTTCAAACGATCAGTAAAAGAATGGTTGTAAGTGAGGGACTACCCGTATGAGCTATTGCACCAATATTTTATGAAAACAGTTCTCCAAGAAACATGAAACATGAGCTTTCCACGACATTAGCAACATTTCGTGACATCTGTGGAACGTTTTAACATAAAATACACCCACAACTTACCCCCTCCCCTCCATCATCTGTAAAGATCCATCTTGGGAAGAGTCTAGAAAGCAGCCATAATAAAACTCTACGCTAAGGGTATATGTTACTTAAGAAGCTGGGGTAGCCTTAGGGAGGAGTTGTTTCCTAAGGTTGGAGGAACGTGAAGAAGTGATACCTAGATCTGTTAAATAAATCCTGCAAAATCTGTAATGCTTGGAGTGACCTTCTCTGCTTATGACTGCTTACTAAGAAAAATAATTGAAGTTGCAGTTGTTACACGCGGAAATTGAGAACAATGTTAGAGATTTCAGCTTGTGTTTCCATAATAAGTTACCTTCCCCTCTGCGTTTTCAAGGAGGTAAGGATTCCCTCCCCCCAAAAGAAACCTCGGAACAGAGTAATATGGAGTTAAACATTGAATACAGCCCCTTTCTGTATGTAGAAGGCTTTGCTTTTAGTTGGCACCTTGTCATGGACACACGTGTCCCCAATATACCAGCAGCTGCAGACTATAAGTTGTGGAAGGATTTGTCAGTCCAAATATCATGGTTTATGCAAAATAATAATAATATATGAATGAATGAGTCGCAGCTGCTCAGGCGATGGCATAGACCACTTCTTAAAATCACAGGGGAATGGGGAAAACGTCTCCCTTAGGACAGAAAGTAACTTAGCAGAAAGAAAGAAGGAATATTTAATATCACACGTGAAGCTTACAATGGAAACCATTGCAATGAAACCCTTATTTCTCTTTTGCCTTTTTTGAGTGGTGTTTCTCACATCCTTTGGAATTTTCTTCATGTATTTTACAAAAAAAAAACACGACCATATTTACAATTATCAATGTAAAGGAAAAGAAAACCTCCAATGTATGTTTGGATATTTTATTGTCCAGATATTAAATCAAATTCAGATGTTTGGCAACCAGCAAGTATTTATGATGGTTTACAACATCCCAGGATGAGGGGACTGCCATTTGTGTCTTCCTTAATATGTGTTGCACCTTATCATTCTTGACAAATGTATCATGTCCTTTTATGTACACTGAGAGCACATGCACCAAAGACAAATTCCTTGTGTGTCCAATCACACTTGGCCAATAAAGAATTCAATTCAATTCAATTCAATTCAATTCAATTCAATTCAATTTTCTATTCTATTCTATTCTATTCTATTCTATTGCCAGACACTGTATCTACATACCTTCCGGGTGTACCTCTTGGTACTGTCTTATCAAAATCCTATAAATAAAGAAAAAAATGCAGATTAGCACTGATTAAAAGTATGGTAATAATAGCTTTGTTAGTGTTTTACGACATGGATAAAGATGGATTATCTGTATAAATGAAAACTAAGGAAAACAATCTGAAATTAGATTGTCAACTCATAGTTTAAATACTACTACACACTTTATGTAAATTTATATATCAGCTTTTCTTCCTATGACTGGTACCTGAAGTAAACACACTTATGAGTACAATCCCAGGGCTTTTTAATTTTTAAAGTTTTACTTGAAATGAAGTAAATGACAGAAAACAGCATAATGTTTCCAGTTGACTTAATTTATTTGCCATGAAACCTCCCACTGACTTTATTTTCTTAACACTTGATTAAACATTTTCTCCAGGCTTTTTATAATGCCCACTGTGGTATTTTTTCACTAGTGATACAGTTTATTACATTTTTGGGTCCTGTCAGGTCTGTGCAATGTTTTTGATTCTGTTAGAAAGAGGTCCTTTGGAAAGCACAAGGGTAGGAACACAGCACCTATGTGGGACCCACTAAAGCAGAGACATCTGTTTATATGATTGGACAGGAAGATTCCTTTTCAATTTGGGAAGAAAAAGGCAGAACAGAAATTAATAGTAATAATAACCTGTTCACCATCACTGTCTTCACTGCTGCTGAGTTTCAAATCATTTATCAGAACACTGGGGGGTGGAGAATGGGGGAAAGAGAGGGAAGAAACAATTTTGTTAAAAATATTATCAGATACACCATATCATGATACTGTCAATTTTCCTTTATTATTAAACTGAAATAGTACTCCAAGAATGATAGTAAGGACTTACAATGCTATCCAAGTCCAATAGCTATTCTGAAAATGCTAGCATTAATTGTAAAATTTCATACCTCAGAAAACAACATGGTAACTAGCATAAATAAAGTCCAAACTATGTTACAATCATATCTAGATGCTTCAACAGCCCAATCTAACCAAAATTTACAAAACAGTCAATAATAAATCAGGAACAAATTGATTAGGGACTGTAATAACTATTGTTTCAATAATTATAAGTAACTAGCATCACTGAGGCTATAGCTAATTTTACAAAAGATCCCAACTAAAAACTGTTAAGAGTTCATAGCAAGCTAAAACCTATTTTTAGATTTACAATTTAGTGTTATAATTTTTTAACTGAATTAAAAATTATTAATTCATATTTCATATTTTCATGCTTTTTTCTGAAAATTCAAGACTTGGGATTTGAATGCTTTACATATAACTAAATCTGAACAAAACATTCATATTTTTCAAAAAATTAAGACCTTACATTAAATGATAAACAATAACCAATATAATATCTTACTTTGTCTGGTTTGATTCACATCTGGAATAGAAGCAGAAATTGAGTTAAACATTTTCAAGCTAAAAGACTTCAAGATAAAAATTAAACTTAGATTGAATGTTATTTTATTTACATTCTACACTTGACTTCTACACATGCAGTAGAAAAGACACTAAAGGCAAAGAAATGGATTGTAACTGCTGCAGACTGCATATGAGACATATCAATTTCAAGCTCTTAATACAAGACACCAATGACCTGGTTTACTCTCATAAGTTCTATCTGGCATGGATAATCAGAAGCAGCATTTGAAAATGTTTCTAAATAACTTTAGACATGACCAAGAGACGTTTGTCTTTACAAACAAGTAAGATTTTAGTAGGATCCTGAAAGCTGCTCACCACATTTATGTGGTAAGGTCTCTTCTGTTCAAACTGGGAACAAATGCATTGCACTTACAGTAATACTATAATACTTTAAACTATAAAAACCCTGCAGAGGAAGTCTGAGATTGCTGTTTAAATGTTGAACCATAAAATATTCAAACTGTCTGTCCAGTTCTACGTCTAGAGCAGAAATAGGAAATATCAACTCTACAGTTGTTTGGATTGCCAAACCACTGGGAGGCCTCAGCTCCAGAATGTCCTTGATCGCACACACAAATGCAGAGCAAGACGAGGAGTAGGAGCAAGGAGGTATCGAGCGACCTAAAAGGCTAGAAGATTTAATAAAGCTACTTAGGGTCAGTAACTCAAAACAGATGGCAACATCTGACTGATTTGGTCTGGACTTGGAAGTTACGAAAGAATGGACCTGGATCGTACTTAAGTGGTAGATTCCCAGCAAACAGCAGGGCAATAGGCTGGCCTGGAAATCAAAAACATCCTATTCCAAACATTTCCATATTGCTGCCAAGTAAACTGAATATGCATTGAGCCTTACACAATTTTACAATAAATAAAAAATTATTTATTAAATGAAATAAAAATTATGGAAACTTAGGCCCACAGTCATTTCCTGTTCTCCAGGACAGACTCCATTTCTGTTCTTTAGGACAGGAAATGAATTATTTAGAAATAAGTATAACTTGGTGTAGCAAATGCAGGTATCTTGAAACAGTATTTGTATAAAATATGACCATTGCTAATTAGTTTATATTCACTCAGAATTATAGCCATACTTACGACTTAGACTGGTGGCCATTAGATGTTTTCAGTGAAGGATTGTATCTTTCTGAGTGGAAGAAAAAGAGAACACAATGGCTTAAAAGTGAACTCTGAAAACATGTGTACTAACCAAATTATATACTTTACAGACTATAATGGCCCAGATTGACATTGCAAGATTGGACAAGTTTATTCTTTCAGGAAAAAAAACCTTTGTAAATGGATGGTCTGCTTATTTTTAGACCATGGAAAGTGAGCCCTGCTTCTGGGAGAACGAAGGGACACTTTTGTATAAAATGTGCAACAACCATCACTTGTTCAGGATTTCAATGTAAGCAAAATACAGTACATTCAAGCTCACTATATTAGCAAAATGTTAGATACAGGGCAAAGGTGGCATGGAGGGTAACCTGGTACGGAATAAAGAAAGATGTTTGCGAGCCCTGACATTCAACATGAAGTACCGGTATATACTATATACATGAACTATATACATGAAGTAGATCAGTCATCAAAGTTATAGAAGAATAGTCTGATATTTCAAATTGCATGCAGCTATACTAGTTAGAATGTTAGTTATAATTATTTTTGACAACAATCATTTTTAAAAGAAATTTATTTTAAAATTGGAATCATTCCAATGTCAGAAAATAAAACAGGAAAGTTATATCATAAAGGTCTGGCACAGATGTTGCCTGCTTTTAATTCTGTCCCAGTTAGAGAAGCAAGTAAAGACAGCTCTGCTGGTGCTTATTTTTTCTTATTTGTGGATATTATAGGATTTATGAATCATAAATGAATTTATGAATTCTATAGCTTCAAATGTCTATCAGACTCAAAATAAATCATTAAAAATTCTCAAACTTAGCTATAGAGCAAATGTAAGAAAATGCAAAATTAATCATGAGATGCCAGATGTTCTAACCTTATGTCCTATTAAACAAGCAAGTATAGAACCATGACTGGAAGAATGCATAAGCAATGTGATTCAATTCTTTCCTCTGCTGAAAGTCCCACCAGATCAGTATTAAATGTTTATTTATATATTTTTTTAAACAGCATTCCAAAGGAAATCTGAATGTAAAACATCAAAATTAGACAAAGAAATAATTAAATAGAAAGATTAAGCATGTACTTACTTTGATCCCCAGTGCCAAAATTAGACTGCTGAGTTTCCTGTACAAAACAGAAAATGTTCTGTCATTAACAGAACATATTAAGAGGAAAAGCATAAGCTACCAAATATCATGCAGCTTTTACAGTTGGCAGTCCATTGTGTAATTTAAGTAATCATAAATGCAAAGTTGGTATATGGAAAAAGTACAGGTAATCTTCGACTTACAATAGCACTTAGGGACAGAATTTCTGATGCTAAACCCAATCCTTGCAATCTAGATTGCCATTGTTAACCAAAGCCAGCAGGGAGTTATGCAAGGCAACTCCCTGCTGGCTTCCCACAACCAAATGCAGTGGGAAAGCTGACAGGAAGTTGCAAGTGCCAGGCCAGCAAGCAGGTAAGTGGCACAAGGCTATGCAAGAGAAGCCTGGCATGGATCAGGATGGTTGTGTAAGAGCTACATCATGGGTGTGCAGGAATGCATGTTGGGGAGTTTTTAATGTGGGTCGGAGAGTGTGCAGGTTGGGGAGAGTATATGAGGATGCAACATATGTCAGGAAAAATGCACAACTGGCCAACACGAGCACAAAAGGACTGGGGAAGGGTGAATGGCTGGGGAAGACTTATCCCAGTGACTTGTGACCTTCCCTGCTGGCTTCTCCATTGACTTTCTGAGGAAGCTGGCAGGGAAGGTTGCAAATGGCAATCACATGATCATAGAGTGCTGCAACTGCTCACAAGTATGAACCAGTTGTCAAGTGTTCAGAATGCAGGATCATGGGAATGCTCGGATAGGCAGAACTCCAAGAACTGATGGTAATCATCATTTGCTCAGCACCGTCATCATTTTGAATAGTTGTTAACCAAAAGGTGAAGTTGAGGACTACCTAAAATACAGCCCTACATTTATCACTACCTTGATTCTGAAATTAGGATCAGATGCACCAGAACAGATTACATTTTTAGAGGAGATCTGAGAGAAACCGGTCTTTTGCCTACTTAAATTTTAGGTATTTAGTTTGATTTTTCCTTTGGTATTGATACATGTGGTGTCATCATGCCTACATCAAACAAACTTGGAGGTCTTTTAGAAAGAAGGTTATAGATGACAATGAGTTTGAAGTGATTTAAAAAGATTGCCAAACAACTGGACATAAATCATTCCATTGCGCAGAAGATTATTTATAAATGGGGAAAATTTCAAACAACTGCCAACTTTCTCTGGGCAAGCTATGCCAGCATATCAAGCCCAAGAGCAGTATACAAGCTGCTCAAAGAAATCTCTAAAAATTCCAGAATTCCAACTATGACTTACAAGTAACTCTAACTCCTACCAATGTTGAAGTGATTGTCTAGCTTTAGAAAGAATCTGTACAAGTTAAATCTTTGCCCAGCAAGAATATCAGGCAAGGCTAAAGTTTGCTCATAAACACCAAAGAAAAAACCCAGGACATCTGAAACAAAGTGCTCTAGAAAGATGAGGTAAAAATATGGGTTTTTGGTCACAGTAACAGAAAATGTGTTGGCAAAAACCGAAGACAGCATTTCATCAGAAGAACCTGATACCAACTATAAAGCAGGATAGGGAAAATATAAGAGCTTAGAGCTGCTTTTGTGTATCAAGGCCTGGGCAGCTCACCATTATAGGATCCATTATGAATTCTCCATTGTACTAAAGAGTTCTTGAAGAGGATGCGAGACCATCTGCCAGAAGATAGAAGCTCAGCCTTGCAGTATTGACCCTTACCATTCCAGTAAATCTTTCAATGAATGGCTGGAGAGGAAATGGAGAATTCTGGATTGACCGAGTCAAAGCTCAGATCTAAATCCCATCAAGATGCTATGGGATGATTTCAAATGGGCTGTGCATTCAAGAAGCCCCTCAAAACATTGCACAACTGATAAAATTCTTCCCAGTCAGTGTCTGAGATCGGTAGATCTATTATAAGAAGTGCCTACTGAAGTTGTTTCTGCCAAAACTGTCCTTGCTTTTTCCACAGAATGTAATGGCGTGGTAATTTGTTAGTTTCATGTTGAATAAATGATTGCAAACTCATTTTTCATAGTTTCTTTGTTCAATTATACTATTTGAAGTTAAAATATTGATGTACCCACATATTTTAGAAAAGAAAGAAACTGTACATGTGGTGTATTTACCATTTCATGTGTTTGCAAATGCTAGTAATTTTTATAGTAAACAATGAGTTCCTTTATATTATGCAGACTCACCTAAATCTTTCAAATCTGATTGATAACATAATCTAAAAAAATCTATTTGCTTCACATACCTTGGACAGCTCTCTGAGATTATGCTGTTTCTGACTAATGCAAATACTGAATGAATGAAAATAAATTTAAGCTCATTTTAGAAAAAAAGCAGATAATGGATGCTGTAAAGATAAAAGGGATCTTCAGTAAGTTAAGACTGGACCCTGCTTTAAAAATAGTAGTTTGATAGCTGGTGTGCTTTTAGATCTGGATGTACATCTTGGATAACATCTTCAGATATTCTGCCTAACACCAAATTATCAATTTACAGTAAGCAAAGGAGGTGGGAGAACGGATGAGTAGAAGGTATTTTAGGATCTTCAAATAGATGTCTAGGTAATTGGCTATAAATCTTCAAGTTTTGTTGAGCAGAAATTATTTGAAAATAGGAACATTTTTAAAGTTGTTGAATAAAAGAATTATTGAGAAAAATAGAAATAATTTCATGGGAAATTGCCATAGTTGCAATATGGAGCACATTTCATGTGCTCAGATACAAGGTTTTTTTTAAGCATATGACTACCACTTCCCAGTCTATCAGATTCTCTGATTCTGCCCAGTGTAATAATGATTTGTTAACAGATTGTCAGTTTTGGATATTTTTTCATTAGAATAAACTATCACCAAACAGTACATGTTTGTTAGAAGCACTGTACCATTTACACTGGATTGTCTATAGTACTAATAAGATCCTTTGAGGGCAATGAAGTGTCATGTCAGAAAACAGCACAACTCAAGCTTCCAGACAGGATTCCAGTTATGAATAATTGATATGATTTAATGTGTAGAATATATTAAAAAGATGGTTAACTACAGGTGAAAAAATAGTGCAAAATTACTTTAACATCAAAACAGTTACAAAGAAAGAGAAGTTTCAAGGCCACAAAATAAGCAGACTGTTGAGTTGAAATAAACGGATTTTGAAAATCATGCTTCAGAAAATATTATTTCCTCATCCCAGGCTTATTTGATTTCTAACAACAGGTATTTGTAATATTTAGAGCATTATTCATTTACCTTTGTTGGGAATGGAAACTTTGAAGGTTCAGTTTTGCAGGGTGTGTGTATTGCAGTAAGTGGCGGTGGCCAAATATGGGTCATTTCCTGTTGTGAACAGAAACCCAAAACATTAGAAAAAATCTAAAGAAACACTAAAACATTCTGTTTCAATACAATACAACTACATACTGTACCTACAGAACACTATGAGTGTTGTTCAATCATATTCTAGACACAGGCTGGCTGGGGATTTCTGGGAGTTGAAGTCCACATATCTAAAACTTGCAAAGGTTGAAAAACACGGTTCTTGATTCACCTTAATCTCTTTTCCAATGATAATCACCCAACATCCCCTTTCACTTCCCAACTATGAGGCTATAAGCAGAGAGAAATCTATTCTGACATTTAAAAGTAGAGTAACTAAAATACTGAATGGAAAGTATAACTGGAAAATGTAATCAGTTGGGTCCATTTACCAATTGATTCCATTTTTTTTCATCTGAGTCAATAAAGATCTCTAGCTACTGGATTACGGCCTAGATAAACCTGAGGCTGAATTGGTAAGATAGAGATACTATGGATTGCCACTTCCATGTTTAAAAAATAGATGCAACTCATTCTAAACAGGGTTACATTCTTACCATGAAATAAAGTTATTAAATTTGTATGCTGCCTGATTCCCCACAACGCTGAACAGTTCACAACAGCAAAGAAAGAAATTACTATCAAGTCAATAAAACTTAAAAGGTAAAAAAAATGACAAAGACAAGTAAAGTGAGAATTCTTCTGTAAAAATTCACTAAAGGCTCAAATGGCTTCAGTACAGCAGAATGCTTTTAATAAATTTCAGTTGGTTTCCGAGTGTTTCTGGAATGATCTGACAATGATAATCCAGTTCAGTTTTCTGACTGGGTTTCAATTTGTTACTGTCCCTTGATGATGACCTCAAAAACCTTAATGCAGAATGCAGCAGCTACAACTGGTAAGGTTAGATGGGATCAACATAACATTTCATTTAAAGACTAGACCACCTGTCTATTCTCAACCCATTTCAAGATGCTTATGTTTGCCTTTAAATCCTTAACTTGCTTGGCAAACAAATACACAAAAGATTACCTCTTCATATACCAATACTACGACTTTTAGGAGCAACTTTTCTCTAGATTGTTTGTTTGTGCGTGCACACACGCGCAAGTGTGAAGGTGTCATTCACAATGGTACCCATTCTTTGAATATTTTAGTTGCAAAAACATGCCTGGCACTAACATTGCTACTTGGCACTAATCAAAACACGATTTGCTCAGTAATTTTAAAATAGTTAAGCATTATGTTAATTGCCTTTGAACTATTTTAATGAAGATTGTGTTTACCTTGTGTGGGTTTTTTCAATTGGAATTAGTATTTTTAGGTGTAACTTAATGTTGCTAAAATATCAGGAGGTTCATAAATGATATGGATTCTGCTCATAAGAACACTGAAGACATGCAGTGTTATTCTTTCTTTACCAGCTGTCAAAATGCTCATTGAAGGTCTAGAACTGACCTTTTTAGGATAAAGGAGAATTAATTAACATCGTTGATATCAGTTCCAGCAAAATGCTCCCTGTGAATTTTATTAAGTAAACAATAATAGCCAATGTAAACTTAGAACTTACTTTTAGAATCTCATCCACACTGTTCATATCACCGGATGCTGAAGCCTATAAATCAATATTGAAAATTTAACTGAACTACATACATGTCAACTTGTTAACATCTCCAAAACTTACAGCACTATCTAAAATGTTTTCAGACTGTACAGATAGTCTTTGACTTACAAACATTGGTTTATTGACCGTTCAACATTACAACAGCACTGAAAAAAGTCACTTATGACTGTTCCCCACATTTGTGACTGTCACTGCATCCCCATAGTCATGTGATTAAGGGTATGTATTTATTACGGTTGCAGTTTTGGACTCATTTAATCAGCATTTGGCACCTTCCCAACTGGATTCCAAAAAGCAAGGTCAATGGGGGAAACCAGATTCACTTCACAATCACATGATTCACTTAACAGTTGCAGTGATTCGCTTAACAACTGTGGGGAAAAGGTCATAAAATTAGGCACACCTGATTTAACAACTGCTAGTGCCAACTGTGGTCATAAGTCAAGGACTACTTGTAAAGAGCTATTGTTTTTGTGGGTTAAAATTTATATAAATTTTACAAAACAATCAGGTCTTCAACTCAATTAGGTATTTTCATCTAATAACTGTGATCCCGCCTCCCAATCATTAGAAATCATTAGAAATCTCACTAAAATCCACAATGGGCTGAATAAAGCCCACAGAAATCTACAGCTGTAATTACCAAACTATAATTCTTAATAAAAAGTAAGAGGCAAAAAGTTAAGTATATGAGTGGAGAGCCTCATATTGCTGCACCTTGCCTTTTTAAATGATGCCTTAGATCCAGAATGAAAATACTGAATCACTGAAAAAATATTCTTTAATATAAAAATATGCATTGTATTTTGTAATTGAAAAGAAGAATAATTTAATCTAAATGCATAGCATACTAAAAAGTAATGATACCAGTTTTTCTGGGATATTATCACTCTACACAGGAGATGGAATAAAAACATAAATTACAACTTTTACTCATTCATCATATATGATACAGTCTTTTTATTTTAAATATAGAAGGTAGATACGGATTTTGGATCTGCTGGCAGTACTTTGGATTCAACTCACAGAGTAATTAATGAATTAGTATTAAGCCTTACAATTTAGCTCATTTAATATAACGAAGTTGCTAAAATTAGCTGTTTGTATTTTTAATTATCAGAACCAAATATCAACACAACAAAAAACATCGCTATGTACTATAGGTGACTAGTGACTTAATGCTAAATTAATAATATGCAGAACTGAAGATCAGAACTAATATTTTAACAGTGATGGATTTCTTTTTACTTATTATTATTTTAGTGTATTTAATGGACTCTATATGAAAATGTGCATATTGTATATTCATAGTAACTTTCTTAATACTAGTTTATATTTACAGAACATCTAGGTAATCATGGTTCTGACTGCTACAACCATCATTTTAAAAACACAACTTACATCAATTGGTTGAGAAGGAATTTTCAGCTTTGTTAGATGTACTTTGCTACTAGGTTTCAGTTCATTCATATTGTTGCTATGAGTCTGGCTACTGTAGTGTTCAGAAGATAACTTTGGTTCCATTGATTCCTGACCATCCATAGGTCTTACATAGGCAGTAGGCTTCTGCAACATTGTACTTGACTTTGACATAAGCGAAGGAGGAAACGACTGGCTACCACTAGAAAAAGACGGTACACGGGAAGGTGAGTCCCAATTGGCATCTGGGTCTCGTGGAGATTTGGATCGCTGATGTTCTTTACCGTGATGGTCATTTCCATGGGATCTGGAATGACTGGGGTTCAGGGAAGAAACAACAGATGTTTTTCCAGGACTGGAAGAATGGGATTTTGAATGTTCTGATCCATGCTGGGTTTTTTTGCGGCTACTGCTGCTTCCACCACTGCTATATGAGTCACGATCATGCCTCTGTCCGCTATTGCTAGTGCTGTTGCCACTGTTGCGTTGACTACTATGTCCACCCTGTAAACCTGAGGACCGTTTCTGTGACTGGGAAGAAGTGCTAGGCGCTGGGCCTACAGGCGTCCATTTGCTGCTCTGGTGAGAGCCAGTATTGTGTCTCTGATCACCAAAGAAACTTTGGTTTGATTTGTCATCTGTTGCTGATGAACCTGTCGGTTTGGGAATTCTAACAAGTTTCTGGAGAGACTGATCACCTATAAGATCCGTCATTTCATCATAGTTTCCAAGCATGCTTTGGATACGGCTAGACAATTTATCTTCTTTGCTGGTCTGTATGAAGAATGAATAAAATGAATAAAAAAGATACATAGTTACAGTATTAAAATATATAGTAATCTTATAAAATTTATATCAAATGAATTATTGAATGGTAATACACATTTGGAAATGATCTATATAATCTTTTTCAGCAGCCATCTTACGCATCTGGCATTTAAAGCAAAGTTATTTGAAAACCAATCCAACTGCCCTGAAAAATAATATCTAATTACTCAGAAATATCACCAAAATTCCTTTGATTTTTAAACTACACTTGTTGTCCGAAAAAGCTGGGTTTGTACCAGATGTGCCACGCTTAGTGAAACACACATGGAGGTGGAAATTGTAAAGACTTTGTTCTGTGCAGAAAAAGGACATAGGGGCATTACTCTGTCGGACTGTGCAAATGCACTCCATCAATAGTATAGTTTTTATAGTTATTTCTTCATAAGCCCACCTTACCCCCATTCTTTTTAGGTCATCTTATTCATGTTACCTGAGTTCAGCCAATATTGCTTAGCTAGCAGCAATTAGCACTTTTGTCCCTAATTTTCAGTGATAATTAGCACCTTATACCATAATTAGTACATTTCCAAGTTCCTCTTTTCCCAAGGCCTTGCCTTGTGCTATGATATGTCTGGGATTTCATTTGAGCAAGCATTCTTGACCATTCTTGCAGGTTACTAAATATCAAGGCCTATATGCTGCTGAATTTTAGCTTCTTAATATAAAGATATTAGGGGAGGGGCCTTTTAACCTTTCCAAGACACTCACTGCAAACAGAGTTTTGTATTTTCAGTGATTAATTGGAAGAAGTGGCATACATTTGAAAGAGAGATTGCAGGTACAACTGAAAGCAAAAGGTTTCTGGATGTATAGGCCCTGAAAAACCACTATGCATATTATTTGGAAACTATAATTTTCATCAAACTGAGTATGCGTCTCAAAATAATGTTATTTCTGTAATAAAAATATTCAGCATTTTGATTTCTTCTATCAAAAGTACACCATCTTTTCTAGCTTTTTTAAATGCAGTTTTTGTAAACATGCCTTACCTTTAGGAAACTTAAAAAAATCATTTCAATCTTGCAATATAAATTGAAGGCAAAAACCCGAAACCCTATTTTTAAAGGAACTGATAAACTGCCACTTGTAATATAGAAAGAGCTTTGTTCACAGTGTTGAGTGACAGACTGACTAAGCAAAAGTACAGAAGAGGAACTTTATTTTTCTAGAGATCTGTATCTCCCTTCTTTGAAATCAAGGCATGGTGCAAACCATATAAGGCAAGTTCTCAGTAACGAAGGAAGGGTCACTTCTCAACAACTTGTGAGCCTTCCAATACTGCTATTCTTTCAGACCTAAGTTTCTGGATGAGCTTATACAGGGATGGTGGAAATGGGAAGACATAGCATGCTGAATTTGTGGCAAAATTTCAATCATGTGGGGTTTTTAAAAATGAGAATAGAAAACTCCTCTTCCCGTGATTCCTCCCACTGTCATTTCCATTCTTGTTTGAAGGGGGGGAAATTAATAGTAAATCGTGCAACTAAAATCTGACCATTTTGTAAGGCAATGTTGGAGAGCCTGGAAATCAGGCAGTAGAATGGTATAGATCTCATAAAGAGAACGGAATAAACAACAAATTGTCAATCTTTGCATAGAAGATGGTTTTGTATTTCGCATAGAAAGATATAAATGCTTATGTTAGAAGAAAACAGATTTTTAAAAATCATATTCAGAACTTAATCATTAAAAATAAACTAGACTTTGAAGTAATTAAGCTAAAGAACCAACACAAGTTAACCAAATATAACAATTTCTGCAGCTAAATCATCACCCATACAGTTAGGAAGTAAACAAATAAAGCTAGCCAGCAAGTAAATAAATAAATAAAGCTTTTTTACACTAAAAATTCAAACCCAAGTACATTTATATATGCCTTATCTCCAATTGTTCCTTTCTATTCAGTACACTCTGCTGGAGTGTACGGAGACCCATCTAATTAAATATTGCCATCTTGTGGAACTGAAGTGGCTTGCTTTCCCTGTTGTGGCCCCATCCTCTAGAATAGCACTCCCACTCCCCAAAATAAAGACTGTATCTTCTCTTCTAGCTTGGTTCCAGGCCTGGAATTAATATATTATTTATTTTATTTTATTCCCACATTTATTATTTTTATTGTATTTTGGGGGCCCTCATTCTGTTTGATTTATGTTACTTTTAAGATTAGTTTATTCTTATATGTTTTTATTTTTCCTTATTGTTTCATACGCCATCCAAAGTCAATGGAATTGTCCAACTATAACAAATTTGAATAAACAAACTTCACTGGACTGTTTAATACTGATATTATCTACTCTTAATTTTCACCACAAATATTTGCCTTCCTGTACTGAGAATGTTATTGAAATCAAAGATGACTGAAAAACAAGTGGGAAAACGTTTCCTTCCTTCTTCTTCATTATTTCCCTCTATCTTTTAAAAATAGTATTTAAATAGTATTTAATATTGTAATACACATAGTACTTTTAAATAAGGGGACAAGGAAAGCAACAACACACTCTCTACACCCCCTCTTTCAGTCTTAAAAGAAAATGAAAGCACAAATAAAAATAACAGTTTATGCTTAAATAATGTATGCTCTCATGATCAGGAAAATAACTTAGCCGCATGAAAGAAACACATTTTGCAGCATCAAAGTGATAAACAGCCAGGTAGTAGAAATATCATGCCCTAACAATTACCTTTCATCTATAGAAAACATTCTCCGCAAATTTCAGTAATGCTACTGTCTTGAATCACTCTTTTGCTACAAGGCAAGAGTACATTGTAACAATTATCTCTGCAAGTACTGTTAACCATAATTCTATTCTACCAATTCATATTTAGACAGTTCCGGGGTCAAATAGTTTGAGCTGTCAGTGCTGGCATATTAATAAAAGAATGCTGACATGAACATGCTTGTATTATTTCTAACAATCTTAACATTTCATTAATAGGTCTATCAACATCAAGTTTAAAAAAAATAATGTTAAGTTTACAAAACATCTTTTTTCCTCGGTATTTGCATCTAGAGTGTAAAGTTCAAATTCTTATTTTCATGTTCCTAGAATACTGATTATATTACAGCAAACACTACATTTACTTAGAAAGTTCATCACAGTACTCAATTTACAGAAAAAAAAATATTATCTGTTGTGTGATCTTTAAGAAAAATAACAAACCTCATGCACTTACAACTTTATATGGTTCAGCAAAAAGAGGAGAATTAGGTGGGAAGGCTTCTTCACCCTGTTGAATTTCTTGATTACGCCTCTCTTTTTCTTTAATACGCAGCGCATTCCGATCTTCACGGTTCATGTTGCTATAAAGGAAAACAATGTAATTATATGACAGGGTACAGAAGTGATTCTGATTTTTAAATCTTGACAGTCCTGTAGCTTTGCTGTCTCTTTACAAAAAAATGTTCTAATGCACATTGTTTTTAAACTAGAAAGTGCCTAAACACCAGAAATTATCTTATACATACATACTGACAAAACCTAGCCATTTACTTTCATAAGAAAAGTTATGCTGCATTCTTTAAATAAACTATTAAATGCATTGTCTAATTTTAAAAAAATTACAGTGTTACCTCGGTACTCGACTGCTTTGAAAGTCATTGAATTTGGAACTCGATGCATTTTGACGCAAAAAGTTTGTCCCGGTACTCGTCGTTTGTTGGGTACTCGACCCGCAAGCTAGAACTTGTTGGTGTCAATTGCCTCGTGACTTGCTACCCTTTCAGCTGAAACAAAGGGTCATGCATTAGTCATGTGGTTTGTTTGGTACTCGTTTTTAGTACTCGTTGCACCTCCCGGAACCAATTAATGATGAGTACTGAGATACCACTGTAATTTTTATTGCTTTTAAATTAACAAAACATAAGAATGATAAAATACATTGTCAAAAAAACCCACATTAAAATGTTATAACAAAAAGGTTTTTTTTAAATGACACATATATTTTTGTTGCACAATCATACTTTCTTTCCAAATCTTGAGAAATGAGATCACTGTAAAAACATGTGTTTTAAAGAAGCATTATCCTAATTACACTTCCAACAAAATTCTGGTTTTGACAGTCTTTTTCTATACAAACATAATGGAATCCAATCAATTCTAAATATTATTTTTGTTATATAAATAAATTTATTGTCTAATTTAACATTTAAAAAGTTATTTTTTAATAATTGAGAATCTTTGAATAAAGTACAGTTAGTCCCTGGCTTATGCCCATTTATTCAGTGACCTTTCAAACTTGTGACAATGCTGATCAGTTGTACTTATGACTAGTCCTCAGAGTTCCAGCTGCTACAATGTCTCCATGATCATAATTTACAACTTTCCCCTGCTGGCTTCCCAGAAACAAAGTCAATGGAGAAGCCATCAGGAAGTCAGAAGTCACATAAGATCCTTTCTTAATAAATGGCAACTGGGACTGCCTAAACTGCTGTTGCTAAGCAGCATGGTCACATGACATTGTGCTCTACGACTGTGTCACTTAGTGATGGCAATTCCAGTCCCAATTGCTGTTGTAAAGACTGCCTGCATTTTATTCAAAATTCTTACCAGTAAGTGCTATTTTTCTTCATTCTTATATACAAAACCTGCAGTCCACCCTCTCTCTTTCTCTGTCAGTCTTCTTAGAATGCTCCACAGAATGTCTCTACTTTACTCTTCATATGCTTTTTAAAAAGGATTTGTTTATATTCTAAATCCTTACTTTAGTAATTAGCTCCAAAATTATAAGCAACCTGTAAAACACCTAACTTTCTCACAAAATAAAAAAGCTACTAGTTATTCTGGGTTAACTCATCTTTACATAAACGTTATCAATATTCAGAATTCAATCTTATGTACTGTCAACTAGCTTTTGGTGAAATAATTTTTACTGTGAATATATGATATAGGTATTTCCTTGGAAAATGTAAAAAATTATGTGTGAAATGTTAGCTCCTCTGGTTTGTAAGAACCAGAAACCGCATTTTATCCAAAACAATCCAAGTAGTGCTGTGTTTATTTATAAGATTATGCATTTGCAAAATAAGATCACTCAAACTTCAATGTTTATATTAAACAGCATGTAAAATGTGACTAGAAGGCATGAAGCTCACTTAATACTTCAATTAACATTATGTAGACAAAAGACTAATAGCTACGGTAGGTACAAAACAGCTATATTCAGCTAAAACAAAATTAGAAACAAAAATATGTGATGATATTAAAGTTGCCTTGGGTAATCAAATATATTATCAGCCACCCAACCTCAAAGAATAATACAGTACAGGTAGTCCTTGACTTGCAACTGGTCACTTAACAACCGGATGAAGTTATGATGGATCTCCCCAGAGTTACTTACAATTTGTTTTCAAAATTATGACAGGTGCACCCCCACTCCATAGTCATGTGATCACATTTTGGGCGCTTAGCAATTTATTCACCTTTACAACTGTTTGACTGCGATCTGCAGCTTTCTTGCTGGTTTTTGGCATTTACTTTTGGCTTTAGGCAAAAAATACTCATTGGAGAAAACAAATTTGCTTAACAATTGCAGCATTTACTTATCAACCACCATATTCACTTAATGACCACCACAAGAAATGACAAAAATCGGATCCAGTCAAGTGATGCCTCAACTAATCATGCAATTCTAGGCTCAATTATGGTCATAAGTTGGGACTATCTGCACTGAAAAAAATTATTTTAAAATTTAGAATAATGCAACCCTTCGGGAGATGTTTAGCTCCTACTAATTCTAATAATTTCTAATGAAAAAAAATTAAGATTTTTCTAGGTAAGACTTTTAAAGATTAATCGTGTTAGTTTCAATTGTTTTTATTTCTAACCTTTTAACTAACTGGAATGTTCTATGCAACATAAAAATACAAAGAAGAAATAGCTTTTAGCAGATGTTGCCAGTGAGCAAGACATGACACAATTTTACTCCTGCTTGCCAATATTTAGTTATGAATGATAAATAAGCTTCTGTGCTCCTATAAATAACTAGCTCTTTGTACACCCATCTAAACATATTCATTTAGGATGGCCAGCTCCCAAATTACTGATTTTAGAGCAGATTCAATAAAGTATTTATATGTATCATATAAATCATGTACTGTAATGAAAGAATTAGGTCTCAAAAGTATGAAAAAAATAAACATGCAACATTTTATTAGATACTTTATTACAGCCAAACATCAGCTCAAAAATAAACAGAAAACAAAAAACAAAAAACAAAATTGTGAGACACCGAGAAAAACTACAGTAAAACTCAATTATAGAACTGGTATGCTTAAGGTTTGACATATGAACATTAACAATGTTATGAGAAATAAAATGAAACATTGGCAATAACAATTATAAATAAAAAGGGTCTGGGTTATTTGAAAATTCAAGTTGAAGGAATGTTATTAGCTGCAACCAGGGATCTTTGTAATAGAAGCAATATAGCAGAACATGCATTAATATTCAGGAACTCCATCATAGGGGCTAAATCTGTATTCAAGTGTGCTACCACATAATTTCCCCCATGAACATCTGTTTGGAGGACATTAAAACTTGCCAGGATAGAGATCTTCTGACTTTGGGAATTATTACTTCGCTTAGGGAAACTTGGGGGAAAAAGTGAATGACTGTCCAGGAACATATCTATGGGTATGATACATCATCCAAGTCCTTGTTCTGCTGTTTAAAGATTGTGTGTGCCCACTGATATCCCATTATCAGAATTGCACTAAACCGCAGTTCTTCAACTTCTAATGCAATGTCCTTACCACAAGATAAAATGAAGTTGTCACTTAAATTTAGGGTGTTAACTCCACGGTGGAACAGAAGTAAATTTAGCCAATAAGAGAATATGCAAATTAAATATGCGTTTTCATTATGTTTTAGCCCAGCTTATGACACAGCACTACATTAGCAACTCATTGTGGGACTTGAAATATGTTCCTTAACAGTTTAGACTGTACCCTTTTTAAAATGTAAAGCTATATGGTTCTATTTGGGCACTAAACAAAGGTTATGCTCATTTTCTGACTGAGAATACTTTTAGTTGAGGCAAATTTGAACAATGCATCTCTAATGATGTAAGGTAATAATTCTAATAAAAAGACTGTCGGGTTGTTCCTATGCATTTTGGACAATATTCTCAATGTGTGTACTGCATTTACTAGGTGCATGAAACTCTAGCTTTATATACTTGGAGATTTGATCAGTGTTTACTCAGGCGATTTGATCGGGTGTTTATTAAGTTGCTGGGGGTGAATTTAGGGCACTTAATAAATATTAATACTTTAGTTTTAGCATCATTGATTTTGAGTGTTACTATACTATGCTACACTAGACCAGCTAGAGTCCATAAAGCTTGCTTTAGACCAACTGGTGTCTGAGATAACAGCATAGCACCGTCAGTATATAAGAGGATTGCAATATGTCTGTCTTTCCATTAAGGCAGATGATGAGCTAGATTATTTATGTTAACTACAAGAGGATTGATATACAGATTAAACAGTAACGGTGCCAAGATACATCTTTGGGTGATTACTCTGCTGACAGCAATTTCTTAGTGTAATGGCCCTGCATACTGTATCTAACTTTTAAATTTAAATTCTCTCTAAGCTCATATAGAAACAGGAGCAGCTGCCTATCGATAGTAGAGTTCTTAAATTTATGGCATAATTCATGTCTAGGGATAAATTCAAAAATGAACCTGAAACTGATAAAAGCTGCACATTAGAATGGATAACATTATCTGAATTATTTCCCATAATCTCTGAAACCTAAGGGAATATATCTGCCTATTCTCATCATAGTCTCTGAAAGTCACACAAGTTTCTTACTTGGAAACTTGCCTAGTCAAAAATAACTAAATTGAGGCTAGTCCTTACGAAAAGTTGTATCTCTCTAGCAGAGCACTTGGAGTAAAGTGCTGAATAAATGTGAGACCATTTAGTGGCTCAGCTAAGATCCTGTAGACAAATCAAGCCCTATATAGAAGGAGGCTGTCATCGCTGTTAGGGAGTAAGAATCAAGAAGGCAGTTTGACCAGTTCACAGTAAAGCCTAATGGTTGCAACTATTCATCTGAAGGTATTCTAATAGAAAATATAACAACTCATAGAATAGGCTCTGAAAGATCAGAAGTAAACACTGAATAGATTTAATGTATTTCAAAAACAATTCCAAATCTATTACTTTTATTCCCATAATTAGTTTCAAGATTATATGAAAGTCAATGGTTTGTGAATCTTGCATAATTTCAAATATAGGATATATATTCTATATTCTGAGCATTAACAGTAATATTATAATTTATCCAATATTGTAATATAAAGATATTCATTTTATTAATTTTTCTCTATGATCACAGTCTGATGATTGAGAATTGAAATGTAAACAAAAAGCAGAGATGTCGTAGAAACCTGCTGAAACTAATTGGTAAATGAATGCTGGGGAACTTAATTTCTAACACAGTACTACTACTAGATTATGATTTTCCTACCTGATCAGAATAAATACATGGTCAGCATTAATCTCTTATCATTTGATTTTATTTCAAAAATAAACATTTTGATCCCGAATTCTTCCCTCTATTCTTCAAAATATGATTGAAAGCAGGGATGGTGTGAGGAGATGGAGGACACTAAAAAGATGGTTCTTTGAGCTAATTGTTCTCTTCCCAAACCAGCTCTCCACATAGTTTTAGCCATTTTGTTTTACTAATATACAACTTACTGGTCAAATAAACAATAAAAAGTCTAAGAAATGTAATTAACAAAAGGCAGAATAATTAAGCCTTACAAGAATTGATGAGTGGGCATCCCATTTTAGTACTGAAGAAAAAATGTTGGCGAAGGACATCTCATTGAGTTGTGCAAAAATCAAGCACCACCTACGAAGTAGCTTGGAAGCTGGCTCAGCAGGAAATTAAATTAAACCAACTCCAAAAAGAACTAAAACCATAATCGGATGCCGGCTAACATGTTTCGGCAGGATTTAGCAGATAGGTTTGAACAAGTTGATAAACAACTGAAAAAAATAGGCTTAAGTTTCAGATGTTGTAGAGTCTGATAGTACAGTAATCATATGTTGCTACTAAAATAAAATAAACAAAGAAACCCCAAACCAAAATAAAATAACTTGATATTAGAAAAATTTAAAGAAATATTAGAGATCGGAGTTGGCTGATTTGCAGCATTAGAAAGGGAGGGGAGAACTAGAAGAATTAGTAAAAATGCAGAAAATACTAATTTAATTGGGTATCTCAACCCAAAAGTTAACCAGATAGCAAAGTTCATCTTTCAGATGATGTAAATGTTTCCATAGCATCTTTTCTCCTGAACGCAATCAAATTCAAAACTCAAGAGATAAGTACCAGCTCGGCCGGCTACTCTGATCATGCAGTGGTGGAAGCGGGAGGACTCCCTGTTGCCGCCTCGTGATCCCAGCTTAGGAGAGTATCCTGCTTGTGGGTAGGTGGGTGCGCGTGTGTGTGCGCAAGGTAGAGAGATGAGAAAAGGGGAGAATTCCCTTTTCTCTCTCTCATCTCTCCCTTGTGTGCGTGTAAATAGAGAGATGA
This sequence comes from Pseudoxenodon macrops, assembly GCA_032467955.1. NCBI lineage: Eukaryota > Metazoa > Chordata > Lepidosauria > Squamata > Pseudoxenodontidae > Pseudoxenodon > Pseudoxenodon macrops. The sequence goes on from JANHFT010002079.1 coordinate 118,543, forward strand.
GAGAGAAAAGGGAATTCTCCCCTTTCTCTCAACTCTCTACTATGTGCGCGTGCACATACACAAGGGATAGATGAGAGCGAGAAAAGGGAATTATCCTCTTTTCTGTCTCCCTCTCCCTCATCTCTCTCCCTTGTACGCGCGCCCGCGCACACACAGAAAAGCAGGATACTCTCCCGGGCTGGGATCATGGGGCAGCAATGGCGACTTCTCCCGCTGCCACCACTGCATGCTCAGAGTAGCTGGCAGAGCTGTGCAGGAGAGCCAGAACTCTTCCTGCATTCGGTGGCGGTGGCAGCTGCTCTTCTCTTCCTGAGCCGATACGAAGGGAACAGCGTATCATAATGAGAGAGAGAGAGAGAGAGAAGAGGGAGGGACAGAGAAATGAGAGGTGGAGGGAGAGAAAGAGAGGGAAAGGAGAGGGAAACAAATGAAGAGAGAAGGAAGAGAAAAAAAGAAAAATAAAGAGAGAGAGGAAAAAGAAAAACATGAGAAGAAGAGTAATGAGAGGGAGAAAGGGAGACAAAGAGAGAGAGAAATGGGGAAATGATGGAGGGAGAGAATGAGAGGGAAATAGATGAAAGAAGGAGAAAAGGAAGAAAGAAAGAAAAGAAGAGGGAAAGGGGCAGGAAAAAGAGAAAAACAGAAATGAGAGGGATGAAGGGGGGGAGAGAGACCATTTCCCACAGAAAAAAATAGGAGCTGCAAAACTTGGGTAGGCGTGGCTGGGGGGGGGTGTCATGTTACTGGATGGGAGTGGGATTGAGTTGGCCATGCCCACCCAGGTTTTGTTTTCTGTGCAAAACGGGTCCAAATGGCTCTTTGAGTGTTAAAGGTTGCAGACCCCTGTCCTAGTTGTACCATAACAAATTGTAACAATTTACTACATATTGATTTTACAGTAGATAATGTTGAAACGGCACCTAAAGCCATCTCTATCTATTGGCCCTGATGGATTATGTGCCTCTTTTTTGAAAAAGCTTGCCACTACCCTAGCTGAACCTCTATGCACAATCAATGAACTATCCTTCAGAACCAGCTCCTTGCCTGAACTATGGTCATTAGCCATAGTTATACCTATCTTTAAAAAGGGAGACCCTAGTTTAAAATTTACAGACCAATCTCACTGTGTTGCATCATCTGTAAAGTTATGGAATCAATTATAAACCAATCCATCACCCTCCACTTAGGAGACAAATAACCTTCTATCTAACAAGCAGTTTGGTTTTAGAAAAAAATTGTCCTATAATCTGGAACTTCTACATTGTAGAAACATTTGGACCACACATTTTGACCAGGGTAAAGGAATAGATGCAATTTACATAGACTTCTGTAAAGCCTTTGACTCAGTGGTGTACGACAAACTACTGTTGAAACTAAGTTCGTACAGCATCTCCAGATCCCTGAACAAGTGGATAGCCACGTTCCTGTCCAACAGGCAACAAATAGTCAAAATAGGTAGGGCCCAATCAAATCTGGCACCTGTCAACAGCGGTGTCCCCCAAGGCAGCGTTTTAGGATGCACACTCTTTCTGCTTTACACCAATGACCTATGTGATCATATTAAAAGCAACTGTGTCCTTTTCGTTGATGACGTAAAATTGTTTAACATCACTGACAATGCTGCTGCCCAAAAAGCGACATAGACTATGTGTCAGAATGGTCGTGCATTTGGCAACTCCAAATCTCAACCAACAAATGCTCTGTTATGCACATTGGCAAAAAAAATCAGAACACCAAATACAAGTTGGGTGGAAACATCTCATAGACTACCCTCACTTTGTCAAGGACCTAGGAGTACTCATCTCAAATGATCTAACCTCCAGAGCTCACTGTACCAGCACTGCCAAAAAGGCATTAAGAATTGTTAACCTATGTCATAATGAAGAAAACTGACTTTATTGTAAGATATAACTTGACGGAACTGTTTAAACCAGGGAAACCATACCACGTCCAATGGTTTTAATTGTATTTTAAATTTTAAAAAAGTTTTAGAAAAAGAATTGTTAACCTAATCTTGCAAAGCTTCTTACAAAACCTTTGCCAGACCAATTCTTGAATAAAGCTCATCCCCCTGGAATCAACATTGTATATTGGACATTAACACGATTGAGCGGGTCCAGAGGTATTTCACAAAAAGAATACTCCACTCCTCTATTCACAATAGACTTCCTTATGCCACCAGGCTTGAAATTCTGGGCTTGGACAATCTGGAACAGTGTCACCTGCTGTCCTATCTAAGCATAGTACACAAAATTGTCTGCTACAATGTCTTGCCTGTCAACGGCTTCTTCAGCTTCAACCACAATAATACATGGGCAAACAATCAATACAAACTCAAGGTAAACCGCTCCAAACTCGATTGCAGAAAATAGGACTTCAGCAACAGAGTTGTCAATGCCTGGAATGCTCTACCCAACTGTTGTTACAGCCTCAAACCCTCACAGCTTCAACCTCAAACTACAGTGGACCTCACGGTATTCCTAAGAAGTCCTTAAAGAGGGTGTGCATAAGCGCATCAGCGTGCCTACCGTCCTGTTTCCTTTGTTTATGTTTATACTTATACCCTCTATCTTGTACATGTTTGACAAATTAATTAATTAAATAAATATAAATAAATAAATAACTTAGTAAGATTTGTAAATGCTTTGCTGACAGAAAAATTCTGCTAAAAACATACGGATTAAAAAGAGATAAACTGGATTGGAAAGTTTAATTTTTTTTCAAGTTATTCAGTCCCATCCCATTATAGAGAAGAAAAGCTTTCAAATGTCTGACAGAATTATTAAAAAGAAAAATTATGATGTAAATAGAGGTTCCCTTTCAAACTAATTTTATTTCAACCACAAGGAAGAGAGAATACTTTTAAGTTTATGGCTTGTATATGAGTTATGGTTATGAGGAGACTTTATCATAAACCTAAAAATATTTCACAAAGAACAGAGAACAATCTTTGTTGTCCAAATAACAAATATAACAAATATAAATATAAGAGATTTGGGGAAAGTGAGACTTGTAAGGATGGTTGCTAGTTATAACATTCATAAAATACAAATATTTAACATAGTTTCATATGTTGGGAAGTAAGTTAAAATATAGAGATTGGTAAAGATTGCTGTAACAGTTACAATATAATGAGATGAGCTGTCAAGAGCTGAACACACCAATTCCCTTAAACTACACTGCTTAGAGGATTTCATTAATCTTCTGTGAACTTCTCTTCAGATGTGCTCTAAATGGCTTGGGGCTGGGATTATTGGGAAAGGGAATTTAGAAAAAGATGATGACGGTAATAAAAGATAGTTAGAAAATCATTTTTCATTTCATAAACTTAATTAATTTAATTCACAACTATGTTTATTGATAGGATAGACAGAGTTTCATATTTGATTAGTTTAATTTGCAGGAATGATAAGCAAGGAATAATGGAAAAGAGCTCAACACTTTAGAAACTGACAAAATATTAACCCAAATTTTATTTTTCAAGGAAAATATACAAATTTAATAATAAGAATTTGTAATTATTGAATAATAATAAAAAAGCTTTATAAAGGCAATACTAAAGGTTATCACATACTCAAAAGTATGTTAAAAAGTATTCATAAAATATGTCAACTTTTTGACAGTATTTTACACCTCTATAACCTAGCAATATAAAGAAGCTAATAAGTGTAAAAGGCATTTAGTTTTGTTATATAAACAGTCATAGCAACAAGAATATTGAAAGGATTAAAAAAGAGCTGCAATTGCGTATTAATTTTATTTGCGGGCAATATCATAGCAACTTTTATAAATTTTAGTAATTCAACTAAATATATTAGAACAGAATTGGAGACATTTGTAGGATTAACAGTACGTTTTTTTTCAAAAGCCATAACTGTCTCTTAAAATACAAAGAGAAATCTAATACTTTTCAATTATAGGGGTACTGATATCACAAAAGTATTAACTGTTTAATAATTTTACTCCAATGCAAATAAATTTTTTCTTGAAATTGAAACCTGGAATAAGAAATGTAAAAGTTCGGTATATTGTATCTATTATATTTAAAATGTTTTTTTTTAAATGAGGGCTTAAAAAAATTACAAACCCTTAGCAGTTGAAATGCTGAAAAAATATTAACTATAGCAAAGAAAAAAAATACTTTTTCAATATTAAAACCATTTAAGAGTTAATAGAAAGGGACTGTAGAAAAAGTGGAGAATTATGTTTTTTTAAATTATATTATCAGGCAGTACAAAAAGATCCACCAAGACACTAGATACAATTAAAAACCCATAGGCAGATATATTCCTAAACCAAATGTCTTTTCTTCCATGAGATTTTGTAAGTGGGCAATATAAATATTATGTTCATCAAAGCTACTCTTTCAAGGTTGGAAAATCAATGCAAAAGTATTCTCCCTAGCACCTTTGAGTATATTAATATCTGTCACTGTATAACTGTCACTGTTGCATTGAGGACCCAGATTGTTGGGGGAAATATGTAAACTGCTTAGAGAGGGCTGTAAAACACTGTAAAGCTGTATATAAATCTAAGCACTATTGCTATATTCAGGATTCTATCATCTGAACGTTAGATCAAACACAAGGAAAGCTATGGAGAGATCTCAGTTGCCACGGATTAGGAGATTTCTACTGTAACAGGAACTATGTAATAAAGAAGCTATTGAGTTATAGATAAGTTCTCATTTGTATTGGCTAACATGGCTCCAGTGTAAAACCATTTTGATTAAGGATATGCAGGACTCAGGAGTCAACATCTAGTTCTTGTTGGATGTTGTGTTCTTTTTTCTTTCTTGCCTTACAGAATATTGAAAAATTAATAGTTCAAATTCTGCTCACACTTTCTGAACTTCCTCCCAAAATAACACATCACATAGTCATAAATTGAAATCTTAAACAACCACTTACATTCTTCCATTGGTATCTTCCAACATCTTTGTTCTTGTTAATGTTTCTTTAAAGTTTACATATTTTCAAGTAAAAGTAAACTAAAATTCATACAGTTCTACTTGCTATGATTCATCTCGTGTCTTTTACTTCCCTTCCACAATCTAGTCTAACATGCACATTCAAAGAATTTACTACTAGCACTATATAAATCAACTTTCAAACTTCCTTCCCCTCTTTCACATTCTTTCTCTTATTATGTCCAGACTGTTAACTCTGGTTAAGATTTTCTGGCTTCTATGCAAATTATGGCATGCTGCAAAATTGAATAGCATCAATGAGCCAGATTGAAAATACGCAATGTGTGATGCAGGCAGCAC
>JANHFT010002079.1:136827-150184 GCA_032467955.1 Pseudoxenodon macrops
CCGCCTCCTGCACCTCAAAAATAATAAGACCTCCCCGAAAATAAGGCCAAGCGCTTATTTCAGGGGTCAAAAGAAAACAAGACCCTGTCTTATTTTCAGGAAAACACGGGTAGTTTTCTGCAGCAAGATTTCTACAGTGCATTATATAAGAATGCATCCATGTTACATGATCTGCATTGATTGTAAGGTGTTCCAGGCAAAGTTTAAGGTTCTTTTTCAGTGATTAAGACCCTAAACAGCTAAGAACCTTGCTATCTCACAACCATTTATGCAAGGGTGTGCTGATAAATGTGTAACAACTGGCTCTGCCAGTTCCATTGCTACTGTTGCACTGCCAAATAGTTGACAGGCATGTCAACTGTTGCAGTTCAGCTCTGCTCTGGTCTGAACTGGCTCACAACATTCCAGAACATTTAACAATTGGCTCTCGCAAACTGACTCCATTACACCACTGGGTTTAACTCAACAGAGCTTGTCCAGCAGGAAAGGCCCTCTTAAAGAAGCCCTCACATTTTAAGGCCAGTCTGGCCACCAAACAGAATGGTTTTCTATATTTTTCTCAAGCTACAGAATGTACTGCCGCCAAAACTGAGTTTGATCTCTGGTTTTTTGTTTGTTTTTTTGCTTTAAATACCCAGAAAAGGCCTTGGGCTTTTAGGGGGTCCCAGTGATAGGTTGGAGAAAGTACTGAGTCATTGTGCAGCAGCTTTGAAAAAGGCAGAAATCCATGCTAGGAAAGGTACTAAAAATAAAATTGTCATCATTACAATGGCCCTATAAAAATGTATAGTATATCCACATCCATAATAAGTACTTTAAACAGTATGCCAGTTACATGGAGGGGGGTGGGGGAAGGCAGTATCATAGAGATGGAAAACTACTGAAGATGAAAGAAAAATATTTTACGAACTCAAAAGTTTTCCCTCCTCACGTTTTATTTATTCAGTCAGTTCCAGCAAGAAATCGCACCGAATGCCTCTAAGGCAGCTAACAATATTTAAAATAAAGGTAAAAGAAGTACAATTACAACTACAAACATTAGAATACACAGTAGCTGAGACAAATACAGCAGTCACTAATATAGCTAGGAGACATTAGGAAAAAGTAATGCGAGGAATGAAAATTGTTGAGCTGGAAACCAGTAGAACCAGGCTAGAGAGCACTGTTATGTCAACACAGATCAGGTGCCTTTGAAGGCCTACAGAAGAACATTCAGGTATTTACTGACTTGGAAACATAAACAGAAGTGGTTTGATTCATGTATAGTGCAGGGGACACATTTACTAGGTATATGTGGCTTCATGCTTGTCTGGTGTAAAATAAAAAAAAGACTAATCAAGCAGTGTTGTGTCTGAAAGCTTTCTACTAAGTAGACCAATTTCTGGGGGAAAAGGAGCCAAGAAGCCTGACAATTGGGGATGGGGGAGGGAAACATTTTTGAGGTACATTTCCTTCGCAAAAAGTATAGAATCAGATTTTCATCCAGCGAAAATGGCTGAAAGGAAATTCAGAATCATAAAAAAAAAAAATCTTCACAGAGCTTGTAACTAGCCTGTGAAATTCATTACCAAATGTGGTGATGACCTAGATATGTCTTTAAAAGAGGATTAAATGAGCATGTAGTTGATCAAGATCGAGGGCTTAAGTCTTGAAGACTCAAATGTTTCTCTTGGGTTGGCAGGGTGCCTCCAAATACCAGTTACAGAGCAACAATGACAAGGAGGGATTAGGTCTCCAACCACTGCTTACGAACACCTCAAGAGACATTTTGCCTGCCAACATGAGAAACAGAATGCAGGGCTAGTGTGGGTTTAGGCCTGATTTATCAGTTATTCTCATGTTCTTTTTTAGCCAGACTTTTTCAATGGGAAAAAGTTTTGACATTTAAACCAATTTATTATATTTCTGTATTGGCATTTTTATTATTGTTAGCTTCCTTGAGTTCTTTAAGAACAGAAAGAAAGGATATAAATCAAAATAATGAACAAACATATTAAAAAGAATATCTTCTTTCAAGCTAAGAAAGGATCGGAAGTAAAGGGCATTTCAGTATGAGTCCAAGTGAAAGATAACAATACTATGAAACTATTAATGCGATGAAATCTATTTAATTTAAAAAAAAATATTTCGTCACATACCTTTTTTTCTTGTTCTTCCTGTCTGTAGTACATTCGGCAGAGCTGATTGGGAGGGAAGGGAATCAGGTAAAAGGAAAAAATTACTTCAATTAATATGTATTTTTTTTAAAGAGTTCAATCAGAAAACCTGCACTAACATTAGATCAAAATCAGTTTATTAACAGATGAGAAAACATAAAGGCAAAGGTGGAAATCTAAGATATAAAAAATAACAAAACAATAAAAAGTACTAAATAAATAGAACTGCATATTTTAACTATTTAAATAAATGTTGTTATTAATAAATCATTCAAAAAATTTCATAACTAAATAGCATATAAATATTGTTCCTATATGATAAAAATATTTTGGTTTCTTTTGACTAAGTCCAACTTAAAAGAGTATCAGTTGTACATGTTTAATTGTAATGGAGTATCTTTCAGATAGCATAAAGCAAGTACACTGAACTTTAAAAAAATGTTTTAAATATTATCCTTTAATCTTAACTAATTATTTTCTATAATCTTAGTTGAAACCTATCTGCCTACTATTTTGTTAGGAGTTGAGAATGCATAGGTTTTGACCTCTACGCATGTAGTAGGCAGATAGGTTTCAACTAAGATTATAGAAAAAATTAATTAAGGTTAAAGGATAATATTTAAAACATTTTAGCAGCAACAAAAATAACAGAATGCAGAATAAACTATAAATTATGGTATTCAAATGGCCACTAACATTTTCAAATTTTGAAGAAAACATCTTAGCCACATAAACAGGAATAGACTGGGTACTTCTTTGGTTAGTCTAGAATAGCTATTATTCCCTTCAACATATTTCTAAAAAAGAGTAACAACCCTGACTTGTTTGCTGGACTCTTAAGGTAAATAAATGTGCATTATATAGGAAAAAAAGGTTACAATGTCACCAAAACAAAAGTGTTGGTAAAAATTAGTCTCTTCCTATTTAAAAAAAGTAAAAATCACAGTAGCAAAAAAACCAACCACATTTATAATATGTCCACTTTGAATAACATCTCACTGAATTATGATTTTAATGTCCTTAGGATGCGCAAAGTTCATTGAGACAGTAATGGACCATTTCAGAGAATTCTGGAAAACTGCATTTCTCTTTGGATCATATGAACTCCTGGATATATCATTTCAGGAACTATTTGGCTGTTTCATCTGGAATGCTATGTCCAGAACACATTGGACTACTGCTGATTCACAGAATTTAATTCTGGAAAAGGCTGAATCTCCACCCAGAATAGCATGGTCCAAGCTGCCTCCCTGGAATTTGGCACAGTCCGAAGGGAAACAGAACATTCCATCTCCATTTAATAATGCATAAGCCTGAATTACATAACTACGTTTAACTATGAGAATAGTGAGACAGTCGGCAGGAAAACAATGCTAGAAACAGAAACAGTGTGAAAGGACTAAAAAGCAAAGCAAAAATAAAATACAGAATTGCAACAAAGGGAGAACTGAACTACCGTAGTAGCAGAATAAGAGATAACGAACAAGGAAGAAGAAAAAGCGATCACATAATAGTTTCATGAAAAATTGTTCAAAACTGAACTGGTGGAAGGTATTTACTGCTGACTTAAATAGCTACTGCCAGAGTTCTGTTGATCATGACAGACAGATATTAAAACAGACCCCACTGCAATTGTTTTACATACTGATTCATAAACTTGACAAAGGCTTGCTCGGACGTATTCTAATTTATGTCCAAATACACATCTTTATGAACTCATGTATATTTTAATGGTTTCCCGGTAATTAAAGAATAAAGTGAAATAATATTCTTTTCCTATGCACAAGTTTCAGTCTTCATGAGGTGTGTCAAACATTTCCAATTTGTATGATCTGAAGAGAAACCAGAGTTTCCAATTTGAAGCATTTCAATTTCAAAACAGGCAGTTCTGTCCTCAAACTGCAGTCTTGCCAGAACCCATTCCAAAAACGTGGCAGAATGTTCCCCACATTATTTTTCTTGTGTAATCATTAGCATCCCCATCAAATTATAATTTACACTGTGTAAGATGTTACTAATGGTGAGCATTAACCTGACCAGTATTGGAACTATTTCAATGTCAAAATTGCATCTGTAGGGTCCAAGAATCCCTTTTCCCCCCAAGTGCAGAGACAATTCAGGTTGCAGAGTAACTAGCTGTGCCTGGAAGAAGAAGAGCAAATTTAATTCCACTTTTCCCCTCTCTCCTGTTCTTATAGCTTCTCAAAGCCAGTGGTTCTACATCTGGACAAAAATTTCTCTCCAATCCTTCTCTGTGATTTGCCCTATTCAGATGAGACCTGATCCTAAGGCACGAACTCTTTATCCTCATCATAGGACTATGAACTCCTGGATGGTTTAAATTTGAAATGGACCACTTCAGTACCACAGTAAACAGCCCCATTTCAATATAAGAATGCTTCTGGTAAGGTTCCACTGAGGAGGCAGAACTATGCTTAATTAGAATTGATCTGAAAAACTGCTTTACTGTTAGTGGATTTTCAAGAGTCTGTAGTTACCCTGAAAGCAATAAAGATCTTTTCAGAAATCCAAATGGTTCTTGTTTCCTGAGTTTGCTTCTCTCGTGGGACTTAACAAGTTAAGAAGCTTACCCACTTTCACTATTTCCTAACTTTTCTAGCCCCTCATGTAACCCTGCCATATACATGTTAAAACAGAAAAGCAGCATTTTTGCCAGTATAAAATTTCATCTCTGTTTTGGAAGCAGAGAGAGAATTAATACTTTATTGACCTTGTCAATACCTCTACTGATGAGACTGTTCATTTAACTCCTGATAACCTAACCCAGGGTTCTCTCAAGCTACAATGAATCCTCTATAGCTTAGCTTTCAGGATTATTTAGGTTAGTGTTATGCATGACATTCTGATTCATTCCTCCCCAATGGCCCTTACATAGTGCAGAACTTGTTAGCAGCTTTTCACTGTCTTTTCCTTATGCATATATGTATTTCTATAAATGACATATAATATTTTACATAGTAAATCATACCTTTGTTGTAGTAGCTGGTTCTCTTTTTCTTTAAGTGCTTTTTTAAATTCTACTGTTCGTGATGGTCTATGCAGATATTTTCTTTTCCCTGTACATTCATATGTCCAGTGTCCAAATTCCAAACATTTCTGACACCTTACATGTTGTTTATTTGCCTCCCTGTGGAAATATATAAAAATGATTTGAGACCAGTTGTTTTTTATTTAAAAATTCAAATAGAACAAAAGTTGATCCTACTTTGCTTCAAACTAGGTGGCAGTTTTAAATTAACTCCTGCTATAGTTGCATTATTTATAACTTGATGATTACTCAAATCCTCACAGTTCAATAAATTTCATTTATTTAATCAATTTATGTTGCCATCTATCTTGCAAATGACTCTGGGTTGATAATTTAAAATCCAAAGAAATCGGCAATCAGCTTCATATCTGAGAAAATTGCCAAGTTTTAGCAGGTTTCTGTAAAGCCAACTAGGTTGGGGATAATCTAATGTTGGGTAGGATGGTGTTTCAGAGGGCAGGTACTCCAATAGAAAAAATCATGTTTTCTGAGGCCTGTAAGATGGTTTTCACTAATCAAAGAAATTCAGTATGCTCCTCCTGATAGATATGATGGGATGGATAGAGATAACTAAAGAAAGATGATCCCTCAAATAACCAGTCCCCATGCCTAGAAGGGTGTATAGGTACAACTCACAACTTGAATTGCAGCTGGAAGCCTATTGAGAGCCAGGATAGCTTGAGTAACAAAAGCTAACATGGGCATATCAGATGTAACCAAAATTCTATCTATGGCTATCAGGTTCTGCAACAACTAGTTGCCTGATGTCCTTCAAATCAGCCAATGTAGTAGAGCCGATTTCAGTACCCCAATGGAAGATAACCACAGAACAGGTTACCATGAACAATGTGCTCTGTGGACGTCCAGGAAAGGACATAACCAGCACACAACATAAAGCTATTCCTGGTCATAGTTGCCACTTGTTCCTCAAACAGGAGCCATGAGTCTAGGGGGCCCCCCAAATAGCACACTGATTCTGTCTGTAATATATGCCCATTAAGGATAATAAATCACTGGCATAAGGGGGTCCTAGCACCCACAGCTACTCAAGCTTTGCTAGAGTTGAGCTGGAATCTATTCTCCCCCTTCCAGACCCCTGCAACCTCCAAACACCAAGACAGAAACTGCATGGCACTTTAGTAGCAATGATTTTATTTATTTGTATTCCACATGATCCCTAGAGCCCAACTTTACAGAAGCTTATGTCCAGTCATTTTTGGGATAGCACCTCAAAATGTCACCAGGATGTCCTAGATTACAAAAACTAGTCCCTGCTTCCACCTTCTGGCCTTAGCTTGATATTACAGCTGAACCCCAGGCAGGCAGATTTCCAAGAAGGCAATCCTCTATGCTCATCCAAATTCCAATAATATATGCCAGGGCAGCCCTCTCATCATCAAAAGTGAGGGAGGTTTTATTATGAATTGACCTGGCATTTAGTAACAGCATCCAAAATCCTGGGCCTCTGAAGATTCAATGATTAAGTGTGGTAGAGAGCAGGTAGCTGAAACACAGCAATGGTACAAGACACCAGAAATACATTTCCTGGGTGAGGCCCATTTCCCACCTCCTGCCATAGTTTCCACAACCCAACTCCTGCATGGCAAAGGCCAGATAGCTGTCATACCAAACCAGAAGCTGTTTAGGCCCAGGCTGGTTGATCCGGTCACCAGCCTTCAATTATTGCTTCTACTGCCAATCAGCCCTTATCATCAGAGAGAATCTGCTGCTGCCCAAACTCTTGTAGCCATACCCAGCAGAATATCCAGACCATTTGCCAAGACTCTCCAGCACCTTTTTCTTCATCATTGTCACTGTGCCATGATGATGGTCCCAACATCTGATTGGAATTATTGTGGCTAGCACACCAATCAACTGATATAAAATGGCTCCCCTCCTATAATCTGTTGATGGTTGTTACAATCTGTCACTTTTTAAATGCATGTTTAAATGCATGCATGCACAAGGAACATTTTACGTTGTTTAAACAGCAGTACAAATTCAACAGATGTCATTATTAGGTGCCTTATACTTAAATATCATGATAGCTGACACGTTCATTTTTTTGAAATCACTTATGGCTGTCTCTGAATTTTGAGGACTATAAAGTAATTCATTTGTGCAATTCAGAAATTCATTGTTTGGAATGCTATCGTTTCAAAGCATTTAAAACCAGCTTTGGAGCATATTTAATTAATAATATATGGTAATTATAGAAAACTGCTAGGTTGAACCCATGTTCAAACAATGTTTGCTTCCTTGGAATTTTTATCTAAAGGGTTTTTTATCCAAGGGCTTTTTTCTAGTCCATAAAGTCATCTTTTACTCTCAATATTAGCTATCTCTTTCAGAATTTAGAGGAAGATTTATGGTGGGTTGTGATACAATCTTTTTCATTTAGATATTTTCATATGATATCAGGATGCAAGTAAAAAAAAAAAAGTTAAGAATTTTTGTTCTGAAAATTTTGTATTATTAGAGTTCCTGTGCTTATTCGGGATGCACTGCAGGGGGCGAACTAGCTCCACACCAAATTTCAGGGATAAAATTAATATGTTTAGCCTTTGCAAAGCTTAAATAACCTATTTTTTTCCATTCACCCTCTACTCCCATTCCAAATAATATAAAACTAGGGTTTGGGAGACTGCAAAAGAGATTGCAATTGGAAACATATAGTTTCTTAAATTATCGTACATCATGATAGTATGAGAAAAAAAATCATTGTTACTAAATATATTTTATCATTTTATGAATACATTATCATTTTTCTTGTGTTCTGTATTATGTTCTTTATGCAATCATATTCAGATGTAGAGTTGCTGGAACTAAAATTGCCATTATTACTTGCTGCTTGAAAGAGTGCAAATAGAACTGAAATAATATAAGGATCAGCACTGAAACTTCAGAACAGAGATAGGATTTTGCTAAAAAGATAGGAAAGGGTAGGAATGAAGATTGAATGCTTAAAATCCTTTAGACTCTATTTCTAACTGAACTGATTTGATTACTTTATCATTTAACATTGCTGTTCAGTATATGGTTATGGAAAATTTGTTATTTAATAATGTTATAGGTTTTTAAATAAAGTATTTTGTTGTCAGTATTTAATACTACATTCATGAAAGCAATTTAGCATATTTTGTCAACCCTATAAAGACATATAGCATATGGGCTGGGCTGTTTACTTCTTAGATTCATATATTTCCAATTAACTGGATTAGAATAAGATTGCATACAGAACTAAAGACATTATCTCTCTTGACAGGGTGATTTTTTAGGAGTCTCAAAAATAACTCTATAACTCAAGTAGCAGATGGTGAAGAAAGTTGAAATTGTACTTCAGCAGCTGTAAGAGAACCAGAAAAGCCCTAAACAATTAAACTGTAGATTGAAAAGTGTGGATTGAGGAATTAAAATACAGCTAATAACATAGATAATATCTGAATGGGCCATCCAAACATTTACACAGAAATTTCACCATATATTTGCAATAAGCTTCTCCTGATGAGGTAGTGGAAAATGACAACAGATTGTCTGAAGACCAGTTCAGATGAAATGCAGCAAAGCGCCAGAGAGAGAATATGTATATATCAGTCTATTCAAGAACACATAAATCTTACTGCAAATTAATATCCTGTGATATTATTCTCTTATCACAAAAAGATAAACTACCTTGATTTTACATCTAAGCAATATTTACAGAACATGATCAGTTTTAGAAAATTAAGACACACAAATTAACCATGGCTTATTGCTTCCTTAAAGCTACGAATGTCATCCAGTCCCAGAGCAGCTGCCATTGTATATATACAATATTGTATTGTATTGAATTGAATTGAATTAGTGTGTGTGTGTGTGTGTGTGTGTAATATAGTATTTATATTTACTGTTGTGACTGTGTATTTACCAGGTTTTCAGAAGATATTCAAATATTGTATAAATAATAATTGGAACAGGGTTGAAGATTTAGGACTCTTTCATAATGTTCATTTAATTTTAAGAAGTTAAGAACCTCTTAACTAATTCCAGCATTGCAAAATATTTAGATTTACAGAGAGAAAACACAGACTGCCAGAACTATTAATGAAAGCTCACTAAAATGTTTAACACAAAATTAAGAGCTACGTAATTAGAAGATATGCATTATATTTAATGTAATATACGGTATCTAAACAGCATTACTTAAGTTTTTAAAGTGTTAGCATGTAATTAATCATTAATTTATAAAACCATAGTTTGATCGGTTCACACAGTACACTAAAACACACCAAACAAACCATATCTCAGCTCAGTATTGTACATCTTTGGCCACTGATTCTATTCTATTTAAGATTGTGTAGAATCACATCGCACATAACATTTTAGCAGTGCAGTACAGGAAACAACTACACTTTATTTCCAACAACGTTTGAACAAATAACATTTTGTGAGAAAGTTATGGAGTACGGCAGTTGCAGGTGCACGCCTCCAAGCAAAGCAAAATAAAAAAGGGCAAGAAGTTACGACCGTAGCTGTCCAGATACCGCTTACTCTGCAGGTTTTTCCACAGTAAGCGATGCTGAAAGAAACATACCGCAACACATAATGGACCAAAAGAGGCTCTCCTCCGAGGCTACTATCCAAGGGGGCTAGGACATCTTTCGCACTTCTCTAGTCCCTGACCCCTGCAGAAGCAGCGGGGTTCTAAGGTACTTCAGCACCTGCCCCCTCGACCCGCACCCGCGAACCCAGCCTCCTTAAAAGACCAATTGCACACATGCAACTATTTCTCGCTCCTTTAAAAGGGTCTTTCCCAATTCTTTCCTCTTAGCGCTGTCCTCCCCTAACAGCTGGGGAGCAAGTGGTTTAGATTCCCCGCGCTTCGCCCGCAGGATTGCCTCCAGCTCGCTGAACACCCCTCTCTCGAGAAGCCCGGGGTGGTAGCTTCCCTCTCCAAGCCCTTCTCTGCCCGACACACACTCACGCTTGTCTCCGAGCAATCAAACGATGCATGGGAGTCGCCATCTTAGCCATCGGCCGGGCACGAACCCAAGAGGCATGCCGGGAATTCCACCCTCCCTTTTCCTGTTCTATCGGATGACGTATTTCGACAGCCCGTGAAAAGAACAGGGAGGGGAAGGTTTGGACGGTACCATTGGACGTCGTAGGTGGGCGTCTTTGCTCCCTTTTTCTTGCCCGCACTCTTTTTTCTTTCAAGCATCTCTCGCCTTCCTTAGCCTTTCCCCCGAGCTATTAGTAATCCTTTTTTCTTGAGGATTCAGCCGAAACAGAGCGACCTTTATTTAAGTACTTTTGATGTCCAACCGGAATGGAATAAACCATTTAGAACTGCAAGTTCTTTCTTAAAAGAGAACATTAGCTATAAAAGGAGACGGGGAAGATGCTGGTTTCTGACATATGAACTCTCTTTTTTTTCCCCTCCCTATTTCTTTGAGTGTGGTAGAACATTCAAAAGTATGCATATCCTTCTGCAATCTCAGGCAACGCTGCCAGTGTCAAAACTTCATACAATGAGGTTCTAAAATCCATAGGTAATGGATTTTCATAAATTTTCATTTATCATTCATTTTCATAAATCAGGCACATAGGCTAAAATGTCTATGGAAAATTTGAAATATACATGTACTGTATTGTAAGTAACAAGGGAATTTATATTGATATTTATATAAATATAGAAAAGAAATATAACATAATTAAACAGAATTTTATACAAACTTATATTAAGATGAACATTCCTTCTATAGGTGGAGAAAATTGAGATCTGGCATTCACTGAGGAAATATGGAGGCTTTGATCTTTTCCAATTTCATCTTTTATCATCCATGTCTGGTGCTTATCCATGTTGTCCTCCTAGCAGAATTCATACCTCCCAGAACACTGCAGGAGGTACTGAAAAATCCTCTTGGAAGAACAAAATTCATCTGAGTGCAATTCTTAGTCCAATCCAGGGGTGAAATTCAACGACCTCGGCCTGGCTTGGGAGAGGTGGTAGGGATAATTTGAATCGTTTTGCAGAGCCGGTAAAAATTGCCCCTGGTTGGCCTCGCCCATGCCCACCGGTTACAGCTCACCTGTTCCGGCCGACTGGACAGTAAATCTGACTGAATCTAACTTCAATGCCTAGATGGCTAGAGACGGATAATACAACTGCAGAGCAGGGGTGAAAATAAAAAAGACATTATACCAATTAATATACACAAAACAATAAAATAGGTACACAAATACTTACATAACAGCAACAAGAGTCTTATTGCTCTTATGTAAGTATTTGTGTACCTCTTTTATTATTTTGTGTATAATAATTGGTATATCTTATTTTTGTAGGTCATTAGGGCAAAGAAGTGATGTTGACTTGGCCACGTCCGCCCATCCAGTCACATGACCACCAAGTGATGCCCACCAAATGACGCCCACCGAGCTGGTAGGGAAATTTTTTGAATTTCACCCCTGTTCCAATCCCTTGTGTGAAGATAGATCACATTTTGGGCACTCAGCTACCAGCCTATATTTACAGCCATTTGTAATGCTTTGGAGTCACATCACCATGATTTACAACTTTTTTTTTTTTGCCAGAAACCAGTATTTACTTTTGGCTTCCAGCAAAGAAAAGCCCATTGTGAACCATGGGCTTGCTTAATGACCACTTAACTGCCACAAAAAAGATGTAAAATTGGGTGTGGTTACACAATGACCTACTTAATGACTGGCCAGACAGGACTGGATTCAATTACTGTTGTAAATCAAGACTACCTATAGACAGATTCTTGCCAGACTAAACCTTTAGTACTTTCACCCTAATGGATCTCCCTGGAAGATTCTAGGGTGTGTCTTGTCATTTTCTTCCTCTGTCTCCTACTGAGCTCTGAGCTGCCTCTTGTCTGCCTCCCCTTTCTGGAATGTGCTCCTTCTTTCCTATACTTCACTATAGTCCATCATACTAGCTCTCCCTTCATGGGCACCATTTCTCACATAATGATTTATTTCTCTATGACACTTCTTAAGCCACTTCTCCAACACTATAGGGAACAAGTTTCCCATAGAATTTAAAAGGGCATTAAAATGACCTTCTGAGAAAATGTCAGTTTGCATTACGTGCTTACTCATGATTAGTTGAACAATTGTTTGTTCAACTAACTCCTTTTTCTCTGATATACTGAACCATTAATTAACGATGTTAATTTATTCATTTATTTATTCATTTATTCAGTGGTACACAACAAACAGCTTCTAAACTAAAAGCTTATGGCATTTCTGGTTCCCTGCATAAGTGGATAGCTGCATTCCTATCAAACAGGCAACAAGTAGTCAAAATAGGGAATGCCCTATCAAATCCTGCACCTGTTAACAGTAGTGTACCCCAAGGTAGCGTTTTAGGACCCACACTCTTTATACTTTACATAAATGACCTTTGCGATCATATTATAAACAACTGCATTCTCTTTGCTGATGATGTAAAACTATTCAACACCACCTACAATGCTGCTACCCTACAAAAAGACCTTGCCTATATGTCTGAATGGTCAAACAATTGGCAATTCCAAATCTCAACCAACAAATGCTGTGTCTTACACATTGGCAAAAAAAATCAGAACACAAAATACAAGCTGGGCGGATATGACCTCTTAGTCAACCCTGACTCTGTCAAGGATCTTGGAGTACTCATCTCAAATGACCTAAGTGCCAGAGCTCACAGTGACAGCATTGCCAAAAAGGCATTAAGAGTTGTTAACCTAATTATGCGTAGTTTCATCTCCGGAAATATTGAACTGAAAACTAGGGCATACAAAACTTTGGCTGGACCAATTCCTGAGTACAGCTCATCTGTCTGGTACTTGCACTGCAGAGGTGGGTTTCTACCGGTTCGGACTGGTTCTACCGAGTAGGTAGTAGGCTGCTGGTGATGTCACGGAGCCAGTTCTGGTCCGTGGACGCCGCCATCTCTTTTTTTGGGAGGGGGGAATTTTGTTTGGATTTTTTGGTTTTTTTTTTCTTATGCGCAAACTCAGAAGCCGAGTTTCCGGCGCATGCATCGCCATCTTGTTTTTGGCCTTTTTTGGGGGGATTTTTCAGATATTTTTTCTACTGCGCATGTGCGCGCCCATGAGGCGTACCTACGCGGTGCGGGAGGCAACAAACCAGCAGCGAGGTAAGT
>JANHFT010002080.1:6307-18721 GCA_032467955.1 Pseudoxenodon macrops
CCAGAAACTCAGCTTCTGCGAATGCGCAGAATAAGAAAAAAACCGAAAATAAATAAAATAAAATCCCAAAATAAAATTCAAAAAAAAAGATGGCAGCGTCCATGGACCAGAACCGGCTCTGTGACATCACCAGCAGCTTACTACCTACTCGATAGAATCGATCCAAACCGGTAGGAACCCACCTCTGGATAGGACCAGAACTCATACTCTCCCATTTTCTAGTTTGATGTTTTAACCATTTAGAACGTATTTAATAGTATTCTTTTTGGCTGTCCCAAAACAAAATATGTATCACTGTGGACGAACACCTACAAAACAATTGTTTGTCCATGTGCCCACAAGGATTCAAACATTATTGAGACTTGCTAGTTTTAATGCTAATAACTTTGTCCCTGCAGCAATTAAAATATTTAGAATCAAGGTGTTGAACCTTTTTTGTTTAGTACACAACTTTGAGTCTACAAAAATGTAATGGTTTTAGAAACAATCCAATCAAAATTTATGAGAACTATGCTTCATGTTCCTCATTTTGTACCAAATGCACTTTTTCAGCTGGAACTGTTCATGTTTTGTGTAGGACAACATGATAATTTTTGGGATTATTTGTAAGTAATAAAAAAGGAAGAAAGTGTTTCTTCCAAATATCAAAGACTAAAGTGGCATCCAAAGATGTTGATGCTTCAGATCCGTTTTGATCTGAAATACAAATGAAATAAGTTATAACGACCTTAATATTATATTTAGACAAGACACAGTGAGACGGAAAGCTTTTGATAAAAGGTGTTGTATACCTTGGCCATTCTGTTTGCCTGCTTCCTTTAAAAGAATCTGTCTTATCAATATTCCCAGCAAATGTCACCAGGGGAGTAGTTATAGCCAATTTAGTTATATTTCCTCCTTCAAAGCATAAGTATGTAAACTCATCCTTCGCCAAGAATTTTTACAATTGCAGATTTCTGTCCCCACCCTGCACTACCTGTTCTAATAAACATTTTATGCAACGGTGACTGTACAGGTAGAGGCAATGTGACAGCTCCTCAAATTAGGGGAATCAGGGTTGTCTGCCGATTATGATCATAAATGCAAGATGACAGCCATGAAGGTATGATTGAAGCTCTGCTTGCTTAGGTGTGACATAGGTGGAGTTTTGATTGCACCATTCATGGCTGCCATTTTGATTGCTTTGATCACCCCCTGTGGAAACCCCTGAGTTGAACAAGGTAGCTTTGGGGAACAAAGATCCTCATTGTACATTCCACTATGTGACCCACTGCGAAGCTAGATCATATATAACTTTTTGCTTTATTGGTTTGTTGTGAGCTGTTTAATGCCAGCAGTGCCTTGGAGTACATTCTTGTTAAAGGCTAACAGCATATTGTGCCAATGGTATTCAAAGGTGAATACTCACACTTGACTGCATTAGAAACACACTTTGCCCAGATGTAAGGAATGTAAAGGTAGTTTTCCGTCACAGCTTAAGGCAAGTCCAGAGGAAGCTGCTAAGCAGAAAATACAGGACAATAAATTAACATTTTAAAAAAAACTTAACTAAGTGTGTGCTTTTATTTAACTTGATATGTAGGAGAAAAGTATGACTTTCCATTTGTCCTCAACTTTCAAAATATAAATTTAATTGACAAAGAAGGTGATGGATTTCCCAAAGTATGCCACTTCATCTTTAATATCTCCAACACCTTTTGGTTTCCTTAATAATTCTGTTGCTTGCTTTTTCCTTATGAAGTTAATTCTATTCTTATAATGAAGCCACATGATAAGAACATAGGAACAACAAGGAGTGATGCTGGGTTGAACCAGAGGACAAAGCAGTCCATGCAAACATTAAAATTTAATGTATGAGGCAACAAATTACTGTAGGAGTGCATGATGATCCCTCTTCCAATAATTCTCTGTGTGCATTCATCCTGACGCATTCCCAATCTCTATACATTTAGAGCAATAATCCAAAGGAGCCTTCTAAGCACATTTAGTTGAATTACTTAAAAGGCTGGGAATTCTGCATTCTCAACTGAATACAACTATAATCTTTCTTCAAACCACTGCTCTGAATGCCTAAAGGATGAGTGTGGAAGGGGTGGAGCCAACATATGGAGGGCCAGTTAACACCAGGTAGAACATATCACTCCAGCTTCCTACACACTTGTGTCATTACATAAACAGGTAGCATCTCAGAACATGGCAAATGGCAAATTGTGCATTGCACTATCAATAACTATCCAGGCTTATTTTTAATTTTCAGTTTTAATTAAGCAAAATTGTCTTGCTTAAAATATTTATAGTGGGCTCAACATTTCATCCAATAGTTCTGGGGACCAATGTGATATTCATGATCATCAATATGAAAGTTGTGAATTAATATTGAACTTGGTACTGATAAGGCTCCCTGGACCTTTTGATCTTTTGTTTTAAAAAAGGAGAGTAATAAATCAGTTTAATTGGGAAGTAGCCATATTGTACTTATAACTAATTATAGTAGTATTAACATCAATGAGCCTTTTAATTCTGGATCCATACCATTAAATAATAAATTCAAGTTCTTTGTGTTTGTGTCCTTTTCCTAATGAGCCAGGCATAATCTCAATTGTCTCAATTGCTAATAGCATGATCTCCATAAGGTTGAGTAATATATAAGCAACCCGCCTGGAACAACTAGTACATCTCATAAAGTGGCTAACATAGTATGAATAATCAATTAAAAATAGTCTACTTTATTAGACATTGAAAGGGGGGCAGGCACTTTCCATCACTATGTATAACTGCACCCATTCTCCCCAGCATCAATGTTCTCTACCCTCCTGTTTCACTGTGTTATTTTTTTCAAAAATGTCTTCGAAGCTAAGACCCCAGGAAACACCCACCCACTATTTTTACTTTCTAACAATTCCCACGGGCCAGAGCCCTTCTTGTTTATTAATTGGATCGTATAACTGCTGTCCTCAACTTTTAGGGGTTGATGATGGGCATAACTGGAACTTTGAGAATTGCCTGATTTACAAAATGGCTTTTTCTAATTTCATAATAATTTACGAAACACCAAATTATCATAATGCTACCACCTATCTTCTGTAGCCACTGATTCTGCCAGATATCTTCTTTAATTTAAAAATGTAATATTTAACAAGAAGAGACAAGGAAAGGGGGTTGTGGGCAAATCAATGACTACCTTTTCACAGACATTTAAAAAAAATCATATGTGGGAAAGTTGACAAACCCCACAGTCAACCTGACAAACCTCAACATTCTTAAAATGACCCTAATTATAGGCTGGGAACAAAAAAAAATGCTACCGAGGAACAGACAGAAGCAATTCAGTACAGTAAATTATTACTGTTTCATACTTAACTGTTTAGTCATCAAAAAGGATTTTGAAAGCTTAATGCTTTTTTCTAGCTTCTTGCTTAATATACAAGTACGGTAACTGCTATCTGAATTCCACAAAAGCCTATTAGCTTTATATTGACATATACATTTAATGAGAGTAGTTACATATGGAGATCTATCAATTCTTATCCCAGCTATCAAGTATATGAAGAAAATGTTCTGTTCCTTCCTTAATCTCAAAGGATTACAAGAAGCAGAGGCCATTTTAAGCAATGTCAGTATAATAAAATATTACTGTTAAGTAATATTCTGTATTTATTATTTATCAGAAATTTTCTTCATTGCCTATTGCCTATACTTTTTGATATTGCTTATTAACCATACTTCCAGCAGGTAGCTGGACAATTAAAACTGCATAAATTATACTTTTAGTTTAGGCTACTGCTAAATAGATTCCATGTCTTCTTTTTTTTTAAGTCTTCAGCTAAAAGTATTCGGCTTTTTCCAAAAGCACAGAGTTTGTATATAAAAGGTTAATAATATATACAGTATATATACTGAACAGACTAAGAGCTTTTATCAATATTTAACATTTAGTGCCATGCGAAATATATCAGTGTAGGATATTGGAAAGAACAAATTTCAAACACTGAAAACAATAAATGTCATTTTAAATTTTTTAAATATTGCATGAATCACAGAAGGAAGATTATCTCTCCATGCTAACAAAAATCTAAATGTATGAAAGGAAGATTGTTTTCCAATTATTTCAGAGAATTGAAATACATAGCACAACTGAAACCAGGAAAAGATAAATTGTTTTAAATATATTGTTGCTGGTTCTTCAGACATGCATGTTTCAGTATTGAGATTCTCATATCTCTCAATACATATAGTTATGAATCTAAATACATATAGTTATGAATATATGGGAATTAGAAATAGAATCAACAATTTCTAACGAGCTGGGAGGATTAAAAAATGGCCCACAGAATGACTGAAATGCCCAAGGTTGGGCATACGAAAGTAATCAGTTTAATGGAGGCAGGAAAGTCTGAATCAGCCATCTTGTGCAGGGGTCCTCAAACGTGGCAACTTTAAGACGTGTGGACTTCATTCTCTAGCCAGCTATGCCAGAATTCACCAGCCAGCTATGCTGTCCACACATCTTAAAGTTGCCAAGTTTGAAGAACTCTGATCTTGTGTATATTAATATTCATTCATTTATTTCAAAAATCCAGAATATTTGGCACTGCCAATAAATAATCATCAAGAACAGACATTGGAGAGATAAAAAGTGTAAGTGTAAGTATTTAAGATTAAAGCAAACTAATTTGAAATAATATTTGGTATTTTATATGATATTGTTTTATTGTAAATCAGTCCAAGCTATAAATGTGTGTGCTATAATATTATATAGTTTACCATGCTTTAAAAATATTTATTTTTAAAAAAACATGGATTCAGAACATGTTATTAGTTGCTTCCTTTTACTGAATGTAGAATTAATAAAGTTTTAAAAGTCTGCTTTGCTTTCTATGCATTGCAAAGTGAATAAACTAGACCAAGTTTGTACTGTTTCTTGATGCCATCCTATGGTCAAGAAATGTTGACTTTGTTGTCATTGCTTTCTTTCAGTTCTTGAATTTACAGAGAGGCATCTGGAGAAGTAAAAGATGGTGAAGATTCTGAGTAAGCTTTGTGGCATGTCATGCTTTCCAGGTACTCCCTGCATTCTGCTGCTCCCAATTTTCCCAAGTTGATGCTTTTTAGACTTCACCTATGACTATAATTTCCTGATGGAAGATGTTCTTTTGCTGCAATAAGGCTCAAATGTTCTCTGATCAGCTTCTGTATGTTGAATGAAGGTGTGAGGTATACCTTAATTGAGCCTGATTTGGACCTTTTAGGAGATCCTGAATTCCATTGTGCAATACTCCATTCTTTTAGAACAACAATTTATCCATTCATTTATTAGAAAATAGTGTTATGACAACATTCTCTATAAAAAAATAATTACTAACTGCGTGTTCTGCACACTTTTGATCAAGAGATATGGATGAAAATAATATGACAGATCAGAATAAATACTAGAATTGCCATCTTCAAATAAAAAAAAGTCGGAATAAAAATGTTCAAGAGATAACTTGCATATTTTTAACAATATATTATTGTCCCAGTCATGGTGTCACACTAAATTATAGAATCTTATTTCTTCAGCCCTGCAATTAAGTTAACTGAAGGAAAGAAAAAGAAGCTGAGAATGATTGATGTGACTTTCAATCTGATTATCTCTAACCAAATATCTATTAGAAATTAGTTTTTGAGATGGTGTTAAGCTATCAAAACACAGAGCTCATTGGATAATTTTGGACTAGTTCTGTTCTCCCACATCTACTTACAGTCTTTCATGTTATTATGATGATAAAGGATGAACCACTATCACCCCAATAAACTCCAATTTGAATCCTCAGATAAAATAAAATATAAATGTGATGGTAAATATTTAAATACATAAGATCAGACCTTCAATAGTAACTGTGAACTATTTGTTAATTATGCATCATACTCTTTGAAGAAACAATTCCTGAAAATAATGATCATGTTTTTTCTGTAATACATTTCTGGGGAATCTCTCTCTCTTCTAATACTATCATGATTTCTTCATAGAGATTTCCTCACTCCAGACATTCCCAAAAATGAGAGTAGGTAATTCAGCTATTACTGCTATGCATTATCATTATCTGAGCATGACTTTTAACTGGTGAGTAATGCAGTTTTTAAATTGTGACAAGGCTATTGGTTGTTTTTTACAGCAAATCAACCTGACATAACTATCTCAATGAAAACTCTTGAGAGGAAGGTAACACTATGCCCTTCACTGAAATATTATTTCAATCTTTAGCAGAACCTGATAGTAGATAGAACTAATGCTAGTTATAGAATTTACAGAAGTTGAAGTCCCACTTTGGGTACAAGATTGGAAAAACCCGATTACTATTTTACACTATTGTTGCAAAGTATGTCTCATGTTGCTTTTGCTAGATGTCCTTGGAATTGAAGATATGTTTTTATCTATAGATTTATTCATTTTTATATAAATGACTGTGACTGGATTGAGTACTTTTACTTTTATTATATATTTTAAATGAGTTAGAGCTGCTTTAAATTACCAATATATTGCATTTGATTAAGTGTTGCACAGTTAGCATGAAACTTGAGCCAACTAATTCGCAGCATAATTTAGAGGACAAAAAGGCAATTGATCTTAATATTGGGGGGGGAGGAATTTTGCTCATTCCTATAATAGAAGGGATATATTTATATTTTGGATAGTAATACTCAGTCCTACTTCCTAAGAGTCTGGCTTTGCATCTTTTAGCTTTCATTCTCCAGAGAACATTTCTGCTTTTTCGTCTAATCAAATCCTCAAATAAGTGGAAGCTCTCCAATATGAAACCAGCCCAAAGAGAATCAGAAGTTCAGTGAGGACTTCCCTACAGCCAGCTCCCAGACCTGACATGTATCTTCTGCTTCTTAGTTTTCTTCTGCAACATAACAAAACTGAGAAGTTAGAGAAGGAGCTCGAGAGAAAACAAAATCTCGCCTCATTCATAATCCAGCAAAGCTGGAGCACTTAGAAAGGATAATTATAGAAGCATTCTGCACCACTGCCTTAAAGCTCACAGTAGGACTGAAGATGAAAGTGTCTCCCTAATGGGATAACAGAGATTTCTGCTGACAAAGACCCTAGTGAGATAACAAACAAACCAGCCCCATATAATTACCAGGCTTGCTTGAATCAAAAATTGCCCCAGACAATTCAATTACCACTCTATATGTTTATGGTTGGAAATGTTTGATACAAATGGTATTACAGTACTGTTCCAGGTGCCAGTTTTCAATTTCTTTGGGTCAAAGCCATTGCAGTATAGGCATTGGTAAGACTGCAGGGAGGTGTTAATTAGAAGCAGGAGCTATCTGCTCCCAGGAAACCGTTCCTTGCGTGTGTAATCAAACACCCCATCCACCCCCAATTGCTAGAAACACTGTTCTCACTACATATTTGAAATAAAATGAACATTCTGGTGCACCCAAATAATTGCTCTTTTTTTCTCAATGGGAAGCCTGTAGTTGTGTAATTTTCTGGGCTGGATAGAACTTTGGTAATTTTCACATTAAGCCAGAGGGTGGTTTTTAAAAAAGGTGGTGTTCCTTACTGCAAAAATCCAGCATGTTTTTGATTGCAAGCAACTCAGAGTCATTTTTAACAGTCATTGACTGGGATGGGAGGACATAGAAACCGGAAAAAATAAAATAAATAAATAAAATATTTCATCTTGCTTGAGGAAACCACAAAGGAAGAAAAGCAGGTAACTTACAATCAGTGATTAAAAGATTCTAATTTGTAAGATATACAATAAATACAGTGTTTTATATTCTGTTGTTCACTGCATTTTGGCAAATCTACTTACAACCGAGGATAGACATACAGCTTCGTGCAGAAAATGGAATGTATATTTTGTTCCTTGAGCAGAACAAATGTTTTGAGGCTCAAAAGTGTGACAATATATACGTTTTGGTCTGGGCATGGACTAACAAAACTGGGCTATTCATGCTCAGGATATTTTGCAGAATCTTAGCTAAGGTGCACAAAAAAGGAACAACCGAGACCTTCAAGATTGAATCAAATCACATTGCATGGTTTGGCTTTTTTAGCTAGATTGGAAAAATATCCAACAGTATGAAAAGCAAAAAGATACTATTGCTTGCCATCATGATTATTTTGTTACTAGTTTCATCTGGTTTTCCAATCATTTCTAATTTCAAATGAGGCTTTGTAATTAATAACACTTTATTTCTGCTTCTTGACATTTTGATGGCATCATAAACTATTGCAATAGT
Organism: Pseudoxenodon macrops; assembly: GCA_032467955.1. Lineage (NCBI taxonomy): Eukaryota > Metazoa > Chordata > Lepidosauria > Squamata > Pseudoxenodontidae > Pseudoxenodon > Pseudoxenodon macrops. Next base: position 14,552 of record JANHFT010002080.1, read on the forward strand.
TTGCCATATGTGATGAAGAGGTTCCTGTACTCAGATCTACATTTAAAATCCTCATGTTCCCAGGCTAGCACTGGAACTGGAACTTCTTTACTGATATATGTTTAAAATGCTATCTGCCCTCTTAAAGTCTAGAGCAATGAAATTAATATTATAATGATACAGTTTTAAACACACAAATGCATTTGAACCTGCACAAACACAATCTTACGAAAAAGCAAAAATTATAATAATAATCAGCAAATACAGCAGAAGTATGGTAGAATACCAAAATAAACAATGTGGTATTGAGCTGCGATCAAAATTATTGAAATTTCAGCAGAAGTTCTATTTCTATAGGATTTCCATATGTACAGATTTCAAGATCCCCTTTCAGCACAGAATGGTATTGAAGTGTGTCATCATGTTCTTTGACAGGCAATATAAGATCTCTGAATTAGCAAAGAATGGTGCAAGGAACAAGGTTTTCTCTTTTTCTTTTGTTGTTGTTGTTAGTTGCGAAGTCATGTACAACCCATCATGACCCCATGGACAACGTTCCTCCAGGCCTTCCTGTTCTCTACCATCCTCTGGAGTCCATTTAAGCTCATGCCTACTGCTTCAGTGGCTCCATCCAGCCACCTTGTTTTCTGTCGTCCCCTTCTTCTTTTGCCCTCAATCTTTCCCAGCATTAGGTTCTTCTCCTGTGAGTCCTCCTTCCTTCTCATTAGGTGGCCAAAGTATTTGAGTTTCATCTTCAGGATCTGACCTTCTAAATAGAAATTACAAAGACGAGAATCTGGAGACCGCAAACACACATTCTAGTTTTGCTGCTCTTTGGGTGGAAGCACAATTCACGGCCTCCACCCTGCCATCTAATATAATCTTAAATTAACACTGTTATAACTACATGATGTAACCAAACAGCATGATTGTCTAAGTGCTTCTTTCACTTTTAAATCATACCTCAGAAGAACTTGTTACTGGAAATAAGAAACATAATCTATTTCTGTATGGAAGGAAATAGTAATACCTCAGTATGCTGTCCTGGGACTAGAGCTCTTCAATATTTCTATAAATGATTTAGCATGGAGATAAAAGGGAAGCTCAGCAAATTTACAGATCAATCAAAGATGGGGGCAATTGTTAATACTTCAGAAGAGGGGTTCAGAGTTAAAAAGTGCACTACAGGTAGTCTTTGATTTATGATCACAATTGATTCCAAAAATTATGTTACTAAGTGAGGCAGTTGTTAAGTGAATTTTGCCTCATTTTATGACCTTTCCAATCACAGCTGTTAACTAAATCACTACAGTTGTTAAGTTAGTAACATGGTTGTTAAATGAATGTGACTTCCCCACTGACTTTGTTTGTCAGGATGTCATAAAAGATGATCACATGACCCTGGGATACTGCAATAGTCATAAATAGGAGTCAATTGGCAAGCATCTGAATTTTAATCACGTGACCACGGGGATGCTGCAACAATCGTAAGAGTGAAAAATGGTCATCTTATTGCTTTTTTCAGTGACATTGTAATTTCGAACGGTCACTAAACAAACTGCTTTAAGCCAAGGACTATATGTATCTCTGAGTTTGAATTAGGCCTTTTCCAACAATTACAGTTCAATGGCTAGAAATATCGCCAGGTGGCACGTGGCTCAGCAGTAGGACCTGAGAGAAATATCTGGGTGTCCTGGTAGACCACAGATCAAGCCTGACATAGCAATGTGCTGCAGCTGTCAAAGAGCCAGTGCAATCTAAGCTGTATCAACAGACATGCTGTATAATATTGACATCACAGGTAATGAGAGCAGTGCTATGTGCTGCAATGGTCAGCACTTGGAATTCTGTGTCAGGTCAGGGTCACCAAACCGCAGGAAAATATAGAGGGATTGGAAAAAGTGCACAGAAAAACAGCAATGATGGTGAGGAATTTGGAGGCTATATATTATGAAGAACAATTAAAAGATCTGTGAATGCTTAGTTTAACAAAGAGAAGGCTAAAAAGACACATGAAAGCTGTTTTCTAATACTTGAAGTGCTGTCACAGGAAAGGAAGAGTAGATTTGTTTTCTGCAGTGCCCTAGGACAAGAAGCAATTTATGGAAGCTTTAAAGATTCAAACTTTAATTTCCTGACTGTAAAGAGCTATTAAGCAGTGGAACAGCTTGCCTCCTGGAAATTTTCAAACAAAGGATGGATAGCCATTTGTTTGAGGTGATCTGAGGATATCTGCCCTGGGGAAAGCAATTAGACTAGAAGACCTTCAAAGTACCTTCCAATCCTATGATTCCATGATTCTATTATTTGGCTTTTTTCAGAATGAATTGGAATTATAAACTCCCAAAACAAGGCTCAGGCATCTGGAGATGAGGATGCTATTTTAAGCCAAGCCTAGACTCTATCTTTTTATTTATTTATTTATTTAATTGATTTGTCGATCGTTTAGAAGATAATAGGTATAAGAATAAACATGAATATGAACACAGGAAATGGATACAAATAAATGGGGACAGTAGGATAGGGACGGGAGGCACGCTGGTGCGCTTATGCATGGCCCTTATAAACCTCTTAGGAATGGGGTGAGGTCAACAGTAGACAGTCTAAGGTTAAAGTTATGGGGATTTGGGAATGTAACCACAAAGTCAGGTAGTGCATTCCATGCATTGACCACTCTATTGCTGAAGTCGTGTTTTCTGCAATCAAGTTTGGAGCAGTTTACCTTGAGTTTGTATCTGTTGTGTGCTCTTGTATTATTGTTGCAGTTGAAGCTGAACATTGACAGGTAGGACATTGTAGCAGATAATTTTGTGTACTACGCTTAAGTCCAACCATAGGCAGCATAGTTCTAGGTTGCACAAGCCCAAAATTTCAAGCCTGATGGTATAGGGTATTCTGTTGCGAGCAGAGAAGTGGAGGATTCTTCTGGTGAAATACCTCTGGACTCACTCAATTATATTAATGTCCAATATACAATGCAGATTCCAGACAGATGAGCTTCATGACCTTCAGCCTCATGGAAGATGAACTTAATTTTCCACAAATCTAAGAAATTTCTTTGAGTTATGTATAGATCTGCATCAATATATAGACCATATTAGACCAGATATGGCAAGCATTGGCTGAAATTGTCCATCTTAAAAATTAGTAGTAAAGTGGGATAGAAGAAAAGGAAATAAATAATGTGTTCTTCCATCTCAGTCAATTTTGACCAGACAATATGGACTAGAGCCTACAGAAGCTGATGTAAAGAGACTGAAGACTCCAGTGGGCTTAGACTAAAAGCAATCTTAATAAAAGATCTTATCTATGGATTATTACACAACTGCTAACTGTGGGTAGGCAACACTTCAATAGTCTCATTGAGAAAGGTTGAATGGACATTATTCCTGTATTGGCAGGGCAACCTACAATCACACTTTCTTGTTCTGCTTTTAAAAAAATGTCTTTTCTAATTTATGTAATTTTCTAACTTAGTTGTATGGTTTCTGCTGCTCTTTCACTACTGTGTTTTAATTTAATCTCAGCAAGGTTTGAATTCCTACTGATCTCTATACAGTGTTGCTGGCACAATCTCACATCATTACTTGCTGCCTCACATGCCCACTTTCAGCATGTCAGAGTTTAAGGAGAAAAACATGCTGATGTAAAAACCTGAACCCCCTTTGGCTTTGCAAGGCTGATTTGGGGCATTATCTGGGTTCCATGATTGTACCAACAATCATGACAAGCAATAACTGGATAGAGAATACTGACTTTCTCCTACCATTAATCATTGCCATTGAAATGACAGCCCTTCTTAAAGTCTTGGGGGACTTTAAGGGATTAATACAAATTCTGACAGTTTCTTCTTCCAGGATATTTTCTACAACCCTACCAGTTCACTGGGAAGGTAACAGGTGGAAGAAAGAGCCAAGAGAAAAGTGCTCACCAAAAAGGTTTATCAATAGAAACCACATGTCTTCAAAGACCTTTATATGGAAAGGAAAATAATTGGTGCTGGATTTTCTGGGAAGAGAAAAGAAGCAGAAAAAAATGGGGAGCCATCCAGATGGAAAACCTAATCAGCATCATTGCCAAAACTGAAAAGTGGATTAAAATCTGGACAGCAAAGAATATAGAATAGAATAGAATAGAATAGAATAACAGAGTTGGAAGGGACCTTGGAGGTCTTCTAGTCCAACCCCCTGC
>JANHFT010002080.1:25769-43019 GCA_032467955.1 Pseudoxenodon macrops
GCAATCTTTTGGTCGTCTGTGATTGTCATTTTGAAGAAATAAAATATTTCTAGAAGATTTCATGTAAAGTACAATGAAACCTTCTCAGCCTGTCCCCTAATCCTGCTAGGATTCTAAGCAAGACTCTGCTGTGCATTTGCAAATCCCATCAGCTGCAGCATATATATATATACTCTGTAAAAAGCAAATCCCATCACAGCATTTATATGTATGAATAGGTTAATATTCTTCTTTAACTTGACCAAGATTAGCTCTGGTTTTCTTCTTTAATGCTACAAATACAGATTAAATATCATAGGCTCACGGGGGGGGGGGGGAGGAAGACGACACAATTTCAATTTGCAACATGTTTATGTACAGCATAAGGCTTGCCCAGGTTAATTAGAAAAGACAAGCTTTTCTTCAAATGAATGCCCCGGTTCATTTTGTCATCCAGTTTATTTGTACATTTTCTTTTTTTTTAAATAATACATTTATACATTTACATAACAATGCATAAAATCAACCATGACCAGGATTATGTCGGCAGTGTGGCACTGAAGTCCTGCCAAAATAGTAATCCACACAATATTCATACCATAGTTATCAAGCTTGGCAGGACTTGGGTGCCTTTCTGAAATCCTGGGACAGGTGTTTAGACGCAATAGTGAAATTTTACGTATTTTTCAGTGAAAACCAGGCAGGAAAAGGATTCATGAGTATAATAACAATCCCCTGACCAATGCATGGCATATACAGAAGACTTTAAGCAAAGGATTTGTGTACATAATCAATAGAATTGAGTGAAAACTCAAGCACATACTTTGGGGGGGAGGGCGTTATTTAAAAAAAGAGACTGAGGCCAATCTTAGGACTCAAAAGATAGTTCCTTCATATTATCACTTCAAATTAAATTTTATTTCTCTGCTATTCACCACACCCACCACTGACATTCAAACAAGCCACAGTATTTATAAAAGATTTCTCAGTCTTGACAGAACATTAGATTCTGCTTCCACATCTGGATGACAAGCATTTGTTCTCTAAGAATTCTGGTTATATGTAAAGATCATGAGAGCTTTAGCTAGGAATTTCAAGGAGTATCTCCTCTATGAATGTGGTATTTCCACAGGGTAAAGTTTTTAAACAAAGTATGTTTTACTTAAGACAAATAGATTATGGATATAAGAAGTGTTCTTCCAAGATGTTGAGGAGTTCTTTTATTACAGGAATAGAGTATGAGGATTCACCAGTGTCCTTCAACATCAGCAACGTTAAGGTATGTGGACTTCAGCTCTCAGAATTTCCTAGTCACCATTCTGGCAGTAGAATTCATGGAGTTAACATGTACACAGCTTAACGTTGAGGTTATGAGATATCCCTATGAGGTAGGAATTTGACTGTGCAGTTGACTTTTTGAGGTTTGAAAAAGTGGTTTGCCTTGACCTCTTGACTTCTCAACTTGCCTATAGATGGCTTATAGATGGTCCTAATTTTTTTTACAGACAATTTTTCCCTATTGACTCTTCAGAACAAAAGTCTCTGAAAGGTGATATTTTAGATCCTAACATTTGATTTGATTATGTGCCATAAATTCAGTGTCAATTCTTAGTGACTACATACAAGTAGATATTCTCCAGGAGGATCTCTCCCTTATCAGGTCCTTCGGGTCTTTCATTTCTCCTGTAATTGAATCCAACCATCTTGATACTAATCTTCCTCTTCATTTTTCTTCCATCCTTCCCAGCATTATAGAATTCTCCAGAGAACTAAATCTTGGTATAATATGTCAAGGATTTTGATAATCTGAGCCTGGTCATTTGTGCCTCGAGTGAGCTCTGGATTGGTTTATTCGATAATAAATCAGTTTGTTTTCTTGACTGTTGAAGGTACTCTCAGGAGTCTTCCCCAACACCAAAGTTCAAAGACATCAATACTCTTCCTATTCTGCTTCTTTAAAGTCCAACTTTCACTTCCATAGAGCACCACAGGGAATATGATATGGGTCAGGGGTAGGTTGTAAATTGTTTTGCTGCCGGTTTGCTCAGGATCATGCCTTGCGCACACACGCAAAGCACGCACGTGCAGCAATAAAATTCAAAATGGCGGTGCCCACAAACACACCAAAGGATATCATTGCTGAGTTACTAATGGTTCTATAGAACCCACTTCTGATATGGGTAGGATTTAACTTAATGAAGCCTACTTAATTCCATCTCATTGTTTTTAGTAGATTTGCTCTAGCATTATCTAAATCTGAAGTAAATTTCATGAAATTACTATATATGTTAACTCAAACCTCCCTGCATTATTTAAAACCTAAGAGCCTATGGCTAAGCTGTTACTGAATAATCCATTTAAATGAACAATCATAGAACATATGCAGCCAGAGCTTTATTGCTAAACAGTGATAGCAGCTTTCTTAGAAAGTCATTTTCTTGAAAGTTGGCAGATGTTTTTTTTTTATATTAACCAACTAGTTAATAATTTCTACTATGGATGGTCAACAATGAAGATTCAATTTATGTCATGTTTTTCTTGAGTGCATTTGTATGGAATATAAGACCTTAGTAGTGCAGCTGTCTGTTCAAACATTATTAGAGAGTTGATGGACCACATTATTCTGAAATGTAAAAACATTCAATCTTATGCAATGTTTGAGCAGTTTAGTTAATCATGACATTGTTGCCTTCTTAGTTCCTCGGCAAAAGGCAGTACTACAATGCATCTTTTACTGTAAACCACTCAAAGGATTTTGTGCTTGGTTGTAAATAAATAAATTAGGGTATGGAGTGGATTTCATCCAACCTCATGGCAATTTTGAAACTGTATGAGAAACTAAGACCAATGCAACCATTAAACAAGTAAACAAAAAAGATCTAATTGCAGTGAACTTGTTAGCCCAGTATTCCCAAACCTGGACTACTTCCATATTACATTTCACAATTCCCAGTAGTGGTCATGTTGGTTTACAATTCTGCCAGTTGAATGCCACACATTTGAAGATTACCTAAGTAGGAAAAACCATTAATATCCAGCTAGAAATGCCGCCTTTATCAATGAAGACAATTTTCAAATGCACTCTGTAATTATTTTGCTTTTTTAAGAACATATAAAGAAGCATACGGATTTTTAATATGATTAATCTAACAGATGAATTTTAATGTACAACTTTCCCTAATATATGTTTTTCTACCTCTTTGGAATCTAATATCTTCAGTGCAAAATTCTGAAAGCAATTCATATATTACCCCAAAATGTGCAGCATAAACTGCTTACTAAAAATGAGGAGCCAATTTATTTCATCCTCAATGCATTGCCCATTTTAGTGAGAATTACCCTAACATCAAACCTCCAATTTCTAAAACAGAGTAAAAAATAATGCCAATATAGTGAAATTTTCCCAGATCTGTATCACAGTACAATCATCAGTAGAGAAACTTGATACTATAGTGAATTTTTTTTAAGTCCCTGACTTTTTCTGAAAAAGGCAGCCACCTTTCATTTACTGTATAAATGGTCATTGAATTCCTTTTAATGTCCATTAACACTAATCAACACTTAACATTTCCCTGAGGGCCCACCCATTTTCCTGAAATACCATTTCCAGGTTTTTAAGAGTTGTTACAGGTTATCACCAGAGCAGGGTCAAGTTGATGTAATGAATCTCACACGCAAATCTAGCTTGACCTAAATTACATTGAAACTCAAAGTATATAAAGATGTTTTTTATTAATCATTAGCTTCCACTATTTTTTTTCCTAGGAAAGCAAGGAAAGTGCATTGATTAGTGCATACTAAATGCTATTCCAAGTTTGTTGTAAGTACTATTCTAAGTACTATAAGTGATGTCATTACTTCAGATTCCATCTATAATTGTGTATGTTTTGTCATGACTGAATAAACTAGGGGTGTCAAACTCACAGCCCATGGGCCAGATGTGTCTTGTGCTGGCCACGCCCACCCCCAGTTTAGCAAAGGGGGAAAAAGTTGTGATACGTCACGTGACGACAATGTGATGTTTGACACCCTTAGAATAGATAGTTCTGAGATATGTTTTAGATACTTAAGCTGTTGACATTTTTAAAAGCCTTAGACAAGAAAATAGAAGTTTTGAAAATAACTCGGTCTTCCAAGATCAATTGCATATATTTAACCCACGTGTTCCACATCCCACTGCTCTCAGGGGATCTGCAGCATAGCTCTTGGGAATGAGATGAGATGACCTCTATTTATTGCTAATGGCAGAAGACTCTGCAATCTGAACCTAGAGAACAATAATTGGAAAATAAAAGAGGAGTCAATTCTTGCTCCTTCCCAAGAATAGTCTTCAACTGTCTTTCCCAATGAACCATTTATATTTGAAGAGTATGTTCACCAAAAGCTCATCGACAACTGTTTAACAGACTGCAGTTTCCTTATAATTGTGTTCAAGCTTTTCTTTTTTACTGTATTATTTTCTAAAAGCATTTTCATCTAGTTAGTAAACATTCACTTGACAGCTTTAGCATGTATTTTTCACTACAGTCTAAAAATAATTATGGAAGAATTCAAACAAATTTATCAAAGACCCAAAGAACCAGAAGAATTTAAATGAATGTCATCAATTTCTTCTTATGTTCAGGGTCACTGTTCACACAATATTCTATCTTCCAAAATAAAGCCCTTCTCCTTTTTCATTCTACCAAGTAGCAGACACTTCAAGGATTGTTCTTCCACCAAATCTGCTACCTAGGGACTACTGTGAGACTTAAGGCCGAACAGTTGTTGAAAGTGAAAATGGAAGCTGTATAGATGATGGCATCCATTTTCCATGAAGTTGGCCTCAGCTGAACCTTTCTTCTCTTCTTTAGAATTCAAGATTTCAGATCCTTAAATCAAGTCTTGGGAAAGAATAGGGTATAATAGCTGAGATAGATTGTTTTGCTTTTCCTGGTTATCCTTCCTCTCCCTTTGCTTTTTTAAAGTTTAGTAATATACTGTTTCATTTCTCCAGTCACCTGAAGTAGTAGAGTTTCACGTCAACTCTCAACTAGTCAATAGGTTATTCAATTATTTGGAAGCTGAGGGCAAAATCTTTCTACTTGGAAAGACTGAAAGAACAAGGAAATTACATACTTTTGGAAACAGCGAATGAGTTTTTGACCCGTTTTAAAACAGCCATCATCTTCTTACAAGGCCAAAAATGAGAGTTGTTGCACTTTTTCAAACCAGCACATTTTGTTAAAATGCATAAACCTTTGTGAGCTGTAAGTCACTTCATCAGTTTTGTGAACTGGCTAAACTGATGAAAGATTTAAATTGATCTTCACGATTAGTCATTTACCTTTTTAATACTTTAGATCAGTTTGTAATTGTTTAAAAATCAAACAGGAGGAATTTATGGAGATTGGGTTTAATCAAACGTAAAATTCAAAGTATTACTTTTTTGCACAGCAAACATTAATAATACAATGATAATGTATTCATAAAATCAGCTTCTGCCACCTTCTTAAAATATATTCAGCTAATATTCAGGCAAATAACAATTTAATCCCTAAAGAAAAGCTTAGATTGAATAAATTGAAGCATGTTCAATCAATATAACCCAAGGGATTATAGTAAATCAAATGTACTAGGAATCCTGCAATCATATACAGTATATGAGCGAATCCTCTCTTACTCCCCACACAATTAATACCCAATGGCATGAAATATAGATAGTGTATGTTTAACGTAATATGTTGCTAATTGTGATTTATAAATGTTCCTTCTGTGAATCTAAAATCCATTCAAACTCATAATCATTTTTCCCTTTATTGTCCTGGGAGGAAGAACATTTCATGCCAGCACCAACACTGTGCAATTTTCTCCCTTTTCTCTTTACTATGTTTCAAAAGTAAATATTTTAAAAGTATTTTTGTTACCCACCCTCCGCTCACACACCCCACACACCCCGCAATGAATGTTTCCTATTTGGCCACCTAGTTTTAATTAAGACTTATGATTTTATCTATTTGGATTACCTATGTTTGCTTCTTTGTCCTTTAAGAGTTTAGATAGTATTGTGATGGAAGTTGTCATACTAAGATGTGTTTGGTCAGAAGTCATATGTTTAACTCATCTGTTACGTTGTTTCTGACACCTATTTGGTGCTTATATTTACTCTTAGTTTTAATATCTGGTCAGTGGGCAAAATAAAGCTTTGCTTTGACAATTCAATATCTAGATTTTCTGAGCAGTTTTAAGCAATTCAATAAATATTCCATAATGTTGTCCCTTTGGAATTTAAATACTCTGAGACCCATAAAACATCCATTTGTCAGCTCTGTTTGGCCTCCTCATTTTCCTCAGTCAATCTTTAGATTACTTTAAATGCATGTTCCATGTTTGCCACTCAGGCAGACTCTGCCATTTTATTTAAAGTATTCAGTGTCTGACAAGAGGAAATAAAATATTCTCACTGGAGCTATAAGTAGCATCATGGTTTGTCTTTCAGCATATATTTAAAAAAACAAAACCTCCTTGTGTTAACATAGTGTTGGTGCCTTGCCAGTCAACAGAGATGGGGAGGGGGAGATGAGGAGAAAGAGAATAAAGACAACATTGCTTTCCTGCAATAATTCATGCAGTTGATTGTCCTTCCTCAATGTTTACATTTCTATTTATAAGAACAAATCGATGCTACTATCTTGGCTGGCAAAGGAGGCTGGCTGTCCAGCCAGAATGGCAGGTGTAAAGAAGTCTGCATTAAATATTAATTTACATCAGACAAAGGGCTATTTTGTCTTTGTCACTCTGGCAGCGCAAATGGAAAATCCATGCAGCTTTTCAATTAGGCTGTACTGACAAGGTTCTAATCAATGGGGAGGCAGCAGGGATCCATGCCGTAGCAAGTGAAGGAAGAGCAATACAGTAAACTACAAGCAATGCAGGTAGAGCCATCATGTGCCAATCAAATATTTTATCTAGCCTTATTGGGCTGAACATCCAGGGAATATATGTAAAACCTGACACTATCAATCTGTTAAATCTCTTTTACACTAAACTTTTGATTCCACGCATATTCTAAGCCAACAATGGATCGACCTTTCTGCTGTTGCTTCTGCTACAGACTCCTGCCTACCCAGCAGTTTGAAAGCATGCAATATGGAGAGTAAATAAATGGGTACCACTTTGGTGGAACTTAGCTGCATTCATGTGTGTGGAGACCAGACGTCAGTACTGGGCCCATCATGTAGCAATGCAACATGAGGTGAGGCAAGGTGAGGAGACACTGGTAGAGGAGCACAGAAGAGCCAGCAACCCAAGCACCACTAGTGAGATAGTGTAAGCTAGTTCGCCCCCTGCAGTGCGCCAAGAATAGGCACACAAACATCGAACAGAATAAATTAGCGATTTAGGCACTCGTGATTTCATTGTGTCTAGCATTTGCAGATTTCCCAGACATTGTATGCCATACACTAAATAAATAAATCTGCTACAGAACTAATATAAGAAAAGGAAAAGGAAATGGCAAAGTATGGGTGCTGTTGTACAAATGGCAAACAAAAGTAAAACCAACTATGGAATCTGCATCCATGTAGACATGTATTTAATGAAGAATGAACTTATTGTAAGGCAGCCAAATGGAAGCTATTGAGGAACCTTTCCAAATGATTGTAGTCCCACATGCCATCCCTATGTCAGTAGCTAATTATACATCATCCACTGGGGGAGTGGGGGTGTTAATGCTAAAGGTTCCCATTATGTCCAGTGGCAGAAATTATTGCTGAAATAGTCAAATACTTGCTTGTATGGTATTCTTAAGCAAAAGGCTGTTGCTAATGAATAGTGTATTTATTCATGAAGAAATAATTTTTAATTAAAAATCAAAGTCCAACATACCTTCTAATTATGTAGACTACTTCATAAATTAATATTATGTAGAACATTCCATAAATTAATTCACCATACCATTGAAGCTGTGGAACAGCTATTTATAGATATGCTTTTGAGAAGCACCTAAACAAGGGTTCACTTGATTATTTTCAAGTTTTATCTGCTACTATTTCTGTCCCATCTGCCTACTCTGCATAACAAGCCTTTCTATTCAGAAAAGCTCTTAATCTAAAATAAAAAGTCACTGAAAGCCACCAAAACCAATTAAACAGAAGCTGTACTACAACTCAAGTTTGGCTGAAGAGAAGTATAAGTGCAGCTTTACTGGGAATACAGTCCAGTTTCTAGCCTCTTGCTAGTACCAGTGATTATCTTGCTTTCCTGGTTTCAGACTCCTGTCTCCTTAGATTGAATTGGTTGTCTGTAGCAGATGGCAGTTGAAGTCCCAAAGCTTCAGAGTGCAGCAGTTTCTTTATCCCAGGTTTGGGCAACTTCAGGTCTTATTTGCAAAGTTTTCTAAACTGCTGCCATTTTAGTCTTAATTCCTATTCCTTCATCTACTTTGACTCTTGTCTCCTTGCTGTTCTAGTAAAAGTACTAGAAAATTTTACAAGTCTTCTCTATATGACTCTTAACCAAACTGAAGATAAGCCATTTTAATGGTTATGGAAGAGGTTACACAGTAGACTTAAATAAAAGATTCAGGAAAACTATAGCTTTAAAAAAATCCCCTTAATTGTATTGCCAAAGGTCTGGTCCACATGGCCTGTCTGTTGGGGAAGACTTTGTACAAACTGCTTGCCAAGAGTTCCTCCAACTTGGGGCCAATCTGCTGATGAGGGAGATTGATATTGAACTAAAAAGTTCCAGCATGAAAGTAATATTTTCTATCTTAAACCAGCACCAGACCACCTTTGCAGACAATTCACAGCAGACAGAGGAGTTGGTGATCGGTCGATGCAATTGGTCTGGCTAATCTGACCTTGTAAAGGAGTAAAAAGATAGTTTTGAAGAAGGAATTCAAGGGCTGATAACTAAATGACCATTTATCCCTGGGGAAGAAAAAAAAAGGGTGAGAAAGAAGGTCAACATAAACCTGTCTGATTCTGCAAGGTGCAAGAAGAAACAAAAGGCTATTGTGGAAGATATTCAAAATTATGTTATTATACCCCCAAACAATAAAATGGACTTCCAGTAGTTCTTGTGTTGTTTCTTCCGTGATCTAACCTAACTCAAAGAACTGGCCACATTGGAAGAGTCCCCACCAATGCCACCCCTGTTATCTGCTCATTGGACTCTGCATTTTCACAGATACTTCTTTGAACAACTATAATCTTCATTGGGGGGAGATTCAGAATTGTGAATTTGACCCCCCCATGTAAAAAAATGTAGGCTTCCAAGAGATCAATATTCCCACTGTTATACAGAATTTGCAATTTATTGAACTCAAGGATTTATTAGATTCAAAACAAGGACAATATTAGTTTCTATAGCAGCCAAAAAATCAGAAAGAACTTGGCATCCTTTTCAGACTAATAATTTCTTTATGAAAAAGCATAAACTTTCATGAGTTATATCTCACTTCCACCGATGCAGCAACCCCCCTCCGCCCGCCGAGAACAAACTCTGATACAGAACTGATTGTTTCTTTTATTTTGGTGTCACCTCCATCTTTAAATTCTATTCCGTGTCATCTGATTGGTATCAGCAGGGCTGCCTCATTTTATTTAATTTTTTTTGCAAAAGAGAAGAGTCGGCAAGTTTTAATCTGCTCTGCTCTTCCACTGTCTCCTTTACACTCAGTCGTAATCAACTTTAACTTTAAAATAAAAAGGAAGCTGCACAAACTGCTGAACAAATTGAGCAGCCAATTTGAATTTCATAAAACAAGCTCTGACTTATAACAGTGCCAGCACCTACACAGCAACACAAAGGTCCCTCCCACCCCATTTTCTTCACATACACACAGATATGTTCAGGAGAAAGATTGGGGGCCATTTTCTGCCAGTAGATGATGATGGGGAAGAGAACATAAGAGATTCTGCTATTTGCTGACCTGAAACTACCCATGTTTCTCTGTACACAAGCATCAGTACTGACCAAGTTTCACACAGTAATGGTAGGCTATAAAGACAATACCGGACTTTTCATAGCAACAGATTCTCCTCAAAGATAACAAGGAAGCAAGGGAAGAGGCCTGAGAATGAATTATTGGAGTTTTAAACAGCCTGGATGCATATTCCAAAGCAATTTCTAAAAGTGTATCAAAGACTGATGTGCATGATAATGTCAAGGCATTTCCCCAGACTCTTTCTGTTGTTCATAAACTTTCCAATCCATCTTGCATGCTTCTAGTAGCACTAGGTATATCCCTAATGGATGGTATTTCAAGATCAGTTCCTGTTTAAAATGTAGCATATCTTTATGCCATGGAATCAAGATGACATTTAATTCTTTGGAATGAAGATCATCTGAATATAATCCTTAAAGGTGATAGATATACTAAAGCCCCTGATAACAGCATGTTTATTTATAATAAGTAAAGGTAGCCAAATATGTGTATTTTTGTTATTAAATAAATGAATCATTTTTTTCAGCAAAGAATACTGTGGAAAAAGTCTTCCTAGCTAATTAAAAACCCAGCTGAATTTCCCAGCAGATGTTAGAGGATTTGACCGTCTGACCTCTACAGCAGCATAGCAGGATAACTCCAGAGATTCCAGGATGCACTCCTGAAACAATGGGAAAAATATTATTGGATGTACCTGTATTTCTCCAAATCTAGCTCTCAAAAGCCAGGCTAGATTTTCAAACATATTAAAGATTTAGCAGCTGTAATCAACTTCAATAAACGATATTTTAAGACGTTTCAATAGACATTCACCAGAGAGTATACTAGGGAAGATTCTAGATTGCTAGATTATACAAATTATATAAAGACTTTTAAATCGAGTGGGAAACATTGTATTAGGGCTGTCCTAATCAAAGATAGATTTGTGGATACAGACATTTCCTTGTATGTATGTATGTACTGTATGTATGTATGTATGTATATATATATACACATTTTAGTGATAAATAAATAAAGGGAGACTAGTATAGATCTATTTCAAGCTATTTACTATTTAGCTCTTATCAACTAGCCATACCCTTCTGGGATTCGAACCTGGGCTGCTTTTGCTTGTTAGGCAGTTGTTTTAGCCTCTAAGCCACAAGTTCTCCTCCTTTATCAGCTGAACCAGGGGAGGAGTTAAATGTTTTTTCTCTCAAATCACCCTCAAATATGGGAAAAGGAAGCAGTATACTCCCTCCCATATTTGGGTATAAAAAAACATATCTATAGCTATATACATGCCTGGACTATACTACCTGACTCTGGTTTCTTCCCCAAACCCCCAAAACTTTAACCTTAGACTGTCTCCTATAAACCACACCCCATTCCTAAGAGGTCTTTAAGGGGCACGCACAAACATGCCTACCATTCCTGTCCTATTGTTCACTTTTATCCGAATCTATCTCATATATTCATAAACTTATATCTGTTTTCTAATATATGCTTGACAAAATTATATATATAGAATCTATATGGACACCTATTCAAAATAATGGAAACTACCAATGATGTAAATGAAACAGAAGGAAATGGGACTTAAAACTTCCACAAGGTTTTCTGTGTTGGTTTCTATGTGATTCACTACATTCCTGAAAAAAGAAATAAGTGCCCAGAAACACTGGAGTCATTTCAGCTGGGTTCTGCAGCATAATCCATCAATGTTCTTCAGAAGTAGAATCTTATACTAAATGCCCATAATTTAAGAATAGAAATGTCTACTAAACATTTATATTAAGGCAATCAAATAAGTAAAAGAGAGTTGATTAGCCAAATGTTTTAAACAATTGTTCGATTCTATTTACATTTCTCCTCAGATTTTGAGGAAGATAAATGTTAGTATCTATTGTGAAAGGAAAAACCATCTGTAACAATTTGTCAGCAATTTCCTTTTCCAGTAATAACTATGAAGAACTGTCCCAGTAAATAATATATGTGCCTTTAACTTATAGCCTTACTAATTGGAATACTGAGCTATACTACTTAATCCAATAAATATTTGACTTATCTATCAATTAACAACACTAATTTTAACAAAACATATGCAGATACACAACAGAAGATATTGTTTTAAATGCATCAAAATAGCTTGATAATATTTTCATTTCAATGCCTCCAAAGAAATTTGACAATAAAGTCATTATAAACAACTTAAATAATTTCTCATCTCTTTCAAAACTGAAACAAAATGCCGCTAAACAACACAGTTTTAATAAAGCCTATTAAATGAATTCTTCTTGGGAAGGGAGGACAAGGAAAGTATAGAGGTTTGCAGCTCAGCCAGAGTTTCTGTGTAAGAAAGAGATCTGTTTGAATTTCTAATGAGCCCATTAAAAAATTTCTATTTTAACCTCATGTTACTTTTGCTGTTTTTCATCTGACATAATTCAAAGAGCTGTAATACAGCAATCCTGAAGTGAAAAAGGCCAGAAATGAGGAAGTAAAAAAAGACTGGTGAATTATTCAAGTTATGAGAATGATCAAATACCGTAGACCTAGGTGTCTGCCTATTATCTGTGTGTGTGTGTGTGTGTGTGTGTGTGTGTGTGTGTGTATTTATGTGTGTGTGTGTGTGTGTGTGTGTGTATGTGTATGGTTATATATATATAGATAGATATAGATATGGTAATAGAGAGACAGGGGAGAAGTGGGGGAGAGGGAGGGAGGAGACCATGGACATTGCCGGTGGAAGTTCAAAAGGCAAGATGATAACCACAGTCAAAGCCCCAACCATTTTCTCCGATTGTTTTGCCTTTCATCTTGACTTTTTCCCCCACCTTCCTCTCCCCAGATTCTCCTAAGACAAAGAGATGTTCTCTGGCATCTAGTATCTTATCACCAGCAACAAATGTCATGCTTTAGAAGAGAATGGAAGAGGCCATGCAGTAATTAGGAAATAACCTTTGCCTAGCTGTTCATTCTAGCATTGCAAAAATTATAGCACACTGATAAAATGTAGGAGGGAGGGCACCCAACCATTTTCAGGTCAAAAGTAATATTGCTTAATTTTTCAGTGGCCCGAAAAAAATCTTGCAAAATCTAAAAATAAATACAACTAATAAGATTACTTCCTATATATTTATGTAAGTTTTCCCTATCATCAAATCAAACATTCCTGTTCAGCAGCAGCTTTTGACAAGATAGCATACCTTCTGCATCTCAGATTTTAGAAGGGTCGTCACTCAGCCTCAATTATACACTGTTGCAATTTAGTGCAAGAAATATGTGTGGTAATGAAAAACACCAGCACCTTCACCATAGCTGTGAATAAGCCATTGCTCCGAAATATCAAGCCTGAAGACAGCAATGTCTACTAAGCAGAAAGACTGCTCTGAAGTAAGAGCAGGTGAAGGGATTGGAGAAGAAGCTGAAGGAGATGTCAGAAGATCAATCAATCAGAATACAGCTGGAAGGAATCTTGCAGGTTTTCTAGTCCAAATCCCTACTCAAGCAGGAGGTTCTATACCAGCTGTATACCAAGACTAAGAGAAACCTGCAGAAAAAGCACCCATTGGATTAACCTTATCAGGCCTGTATAAACAAACTCCTTCACATTTCAATGCTGCCTGGTCAGGACTGGCTCGTTGCCAGGGCAGAGAAGAGAGCTGGGTCCTCACATTGGAAACCTTTACTCAGGGGGAAGTTGCTTATAATCAAGGCTGGACGTTTTAATTGAGATTGTTTGTGTCAGAGTAGGAGAACAAGCCTCAAGACTGTTGCTACCAAGTCTATTTCCTTCCTTGGTTAAATATTTTATTTGGAGAGTTTCTTTGAACTCAAAGAGTCTGCTTTTTTATTTTTCAACTCAAGCCCCTAAAATGCTCAAGGGATTGAGGACAATAAATTTCATTGGATACTCTACATCTTTGAAGGGGCCAATGTTTGCTTTCTAGTACTCACCAATCAGCTCCCCATCTCTCTGTCTGCAGGGGTATCTACCCCCAAAAGCAAGAAAGCAAAGTATGGCAAAGATAACTAGGATCACAGTAGCAGAGACTTCACTTAAGGCTGTTTGGTTGGCCCTATCAGCAGAAAATGCAAGGTCTACTGGATGATGCAGCAGATTCATTGCCTTTGGATCTTTCTCATGCTAAAGATTGTGCTTTCAACATCTACTGTATTTGTCCCAAAACCTTAACTGTTACCAGTTGTTCATTTTTTCACTACCCCGTTATTATCACCATTTTCTGATATCGCTATGTTCTTTTATCAATATTATACACAAGACTAGAAAAGACAAATCCATTTTAATCATATATTGTAGGCAGCTCAGAAAAGAATTTTAAAGAAAGATTGTAATAATCCAATGTGGAATATTCTGTTTTATCACTTGAATAGTGGAAGATTAAAAGGGTGCGTTTTCTTTCATGCCACAGTCAGAATTAGGTAACGAGGCTTGGGAACTTTTCACACAAATATTACAAAGAAGGTTACTAAGGAAAGAACAATTTCCTATTAAATGTACTTTATGGGCAGTCCCAGGCATTCATCAAATCAGACACCCTTCTTTTTTTTATAACATATTTTTTTATCCCACCAACTCCCCACATACAACTTACAGCATCAGTTGTCAGAGTACAAATTTTAAACCTTTACATTTATATAGTTTTTAACAAAATATCATCATAATTTCTTTATTCGTTTCACCATCAAATTTAATACTTGTGCTTTTTCTGTTCTCTTCTCTTATCTCCTATATCATCTAGCTTTGCAACAACATTCCAACCTTTCCTACTTCCCTTCCTCTTTCTTTCTCAACTTTCTACTTCCCTTATCCCTTTCTTTTTCCCTTCCTTTTCCCACTTCCTCTCCTTTCCGCATCACTTCTCACAGTTACCTTTACTTTGATGCAAAACATTTTAGTCTCATTCCTTTCTATTCCAAGGCCAGAAGCCCATAATTAGAAAGAATTAAGAAAAATAATGTAATTAAATCCTACCAATCAGGTTCTAAGCCCCCAGGTTTGTAAAGTTCTCTTTGCTACAGTAATGACTCCTAAAAGTACAGGGCAAAGGTCAATGGTGGTGAGATAGATGTCCATTGGGTCAGCCGCTGATAATTTAGATTGCATAAAGAAATGAAAAGAAATATACGGCTCTACTCTGAACTCAACATAATGTGAAAAAAGGCCAGTGAGAGAGCAAATAAGACCAATGAACTGCTGCCAGAAACAACCAACAAATGTTTCCTGTTGGGCTATTCTTCTATATAATAGCTTGTTGCTTTGCAAATTCTTCTCTTACTCGGTTTTCA
This sequence comes from Pseudoxenodon macrops, assembly GCA_032467955.1. NCBI lineage: Eukaryota > Metazoa > Chordata > Lepidosauria > Squamata > Pseudoxenodontidae > Pseudoxenodon > Pseudoxenodon macrops. The sequence continues at coordinate 40,972 of JANHFT010002080.1, forward strand.
CTGGGTTGACCTGCTCCTAACCTTAACTGATTTTCCTTTATTTTGAATGGAGTGTTGTGCTTTCAAGGAATCTATATGGTTGGATCCTAGACAATTTAATTTGATGGGCATGTTTGGCATTCAGAGAATGTGCCATGGGCACTCACACAAAATAACTCCAATAACGGTGTACATTGTCACAAATCATCCCTTTCTCTCAAAACAAGATAATGAGGATGCTCCCCATTACCCTTCCTATCATTCCAGTATGACCATTATCATCTCAGCTTTGTTGTTGTTCTTGTTTCACAAAAGACTACAAGAAAGCTATTCACCACTCACTACAGAAAAAATAATTACTGCCAACCTGCCTTCCATTGAGGATCTGTACACTTCACGAGTCAAAAAGAGGGCCGTGAAAATATTTAGTGACCCCTCACATCCTGGACATAAATTGTTTCAACTCCTACCCTCAAAATGATGCTATAGAGCACTGCAATCCAAGACAACTAGACACAAGAACAGTTTTTCCCTGAATGCCATCACTCTGCTAAACAAATAATTCCCTAACCATTGTCAAACTATTTACTAAGACTGCATTACTATTACTATTAGTCTTCTCATCGTTCCTATCACCATCTCCTCCCACTTATGACTGGCAGGATGGTAACTTATTGCTTGTATCCTTATGACTTTTATTGATATTGTTTCCTGATTGCTTATTTGTACTCTATGACTATCATTATGTGTTGCACGTTATGATTCTTGATGAATGTATCTTGTCTTTTTATGTACACTGAGAGCACATGCATCAAAGACAAATTTCTTGTGTGTCCAGTCACACTTGGCCAATAAAGAATTATATTCTATTCTCACCATTCATTTTCTAAGAATGTTTTTGGAGTCTATGTGAGGCCCAAAGACATCCTTGTAAATCAGTGTTTTCTAGGATATTAGCTTCCCATTTTAAAGATATAAATTATAACCAATAAACTTTGTTTGTATTATGATGGAATGAGACATTAAAATGATATTTGAATATGCACTTTTCTCATTGGTTTGATGTGGGAGTTTCCTGTTTTTAAGAAACTTGATTGTTATGAAGATATGTTTAATGTGTTCTTTAAAAAAAACTTAAATTTCAGTATGGAATTACGGAAAACATCATTTCATGACAGAGAAAAATAAATTCACAATTTGTTTTATGTTGAGAGCGAGAAAGAAACATTTTTGACTTTAATCCAGAAAGCCTGATTGAATTATTACCATTAGTATTTATGCAATATTCTAGTTCTCAAAGACCTAAAACTCCTAGTCAGTTTTAGAGTGGTCTGCTAATGTTATGTGGAACTGAAGATAACTCAATAATGTTCTTACAGATAACAAAGAACAAGTTCCGAATAGTAGCTAAGGAAGGCTTAGGTCACAAGATGGTTTCCTAAAAAAATGAATATGAAATTGGCTTTGGATCATACAGCTGCTTTGTATTCTACGGGTTAAAAATTAGATCTAGGAAGAGTTGTTTTTCATTCGTAAATTTCTAGATTCTTCCTCATTGACCTCATACTTTGCTGTAGCATCTACTGGGCCAGAAGGCAGTGTTAGTACTCAAGGAATTCATTGGTCATAGAAAAGAAATTGGAATAACATTGTGGCTTGGAGTATTCTAAGAAAGGTCACATTGACAGTAGAAACTGCCTGCTCTAGGGCTGTTTTTTGTTTTCTTATGAAAAGATACATGTTAAGAGGGTGTTAATAGAGATTTCATAACCAAGTTATCTTTCAGATGTTTTTCATATGTTTTAATCTCATCAGCTTTACAAATTCCTTTCAGCCAAGATATAGGAATTAGATTCCAAGTAAAACCGAAGTAAAATCCTTAGGAACAATTTCCACTAGTATTCAAGAAGCAGGTACTCTTGGATAATCAAGCATTTTTCTTTTTCTTTTTTAAAATAATGTTTATTAATATTTTACAACGTATAAAAAACTTACATAAAAAATTACAAATACAAATACAAACAAATACATATAACTATTATTACAATTTTTTCCTAAGCAGAACAACC
>JANHFT010002080.1:53358-64028 GCA_032467955.1 Pseudoxenodon macrops
GCATATGTTCTCAATGTACATAAATAGACAAGGTATATTCATCTAGAATCATAAGGCACAACACTTAATGATAGTCATAGGGTACAAATAAGCAATCAAATCATATTAGGAAACAATCAATATCAATATAAATCGTAAGGATGCAAGCAACAAAGTTACAGTCATGCAGTTATATTGGGAGGAGATGGTGATAGGAATGATTGGAAGACTAATAGTAATAGTAATGCAGCCTTAGTGAATATTTTGACAGTGTTGAGGGAATTATTTGTTTAGCAGAGTGATAATGTTTGGGGGGAAACTGTTTTTGTGTCTAGTTGTTTTGGTGTGCAATGCTCTATAGTGTCGTTTTCAGGGTAGGAGTTTAAACAATTTATGTCCAGGATGCGAGGAGTCTGTAAATGAATTCAGTATTTTCAGCAAAAGAAATGAAGTGAGACAGACAGGCAGGCAGGCAGATAACAGAAATGAGGTGACATACTGTAGTGTAAAAAAAATAAGCCTATTTTGTTTTGTTACAAGCTGCTTTGTAAGAAGAAATGGAGAAAAGAACCCACTTATCTAAGAACCCTTTTAGAAAAGATATGAACAGTTCATTTTTCTAAACTATTGATGGATCACAACTATTCTAGTAAGAGGGAAGTGCGTTCCTCTGGTTGCTCAATAAATGTTCCATGACACTGAGAACCATTTCAAAAGCGATTTGGATATTTGGTTAGCAGTCCAAATAAGCATAGATGGAATTGAGAGTGGATCTTGGTAAAGTTGGAGAAGGCAGATCCAATAAGTAAGAAAGGTTGTCTTTGTACTGTGCTTTTGAACTGTTCAGATACATCTGGTTGACCATTGTAAGAAGCTAGGTGCTAGACTACTAATTTTGGGTCTGACAGAGAATGTTTTTTCTTTATTCTGTGTACTTGATATACTATCACCCTAATAGGAAAAAAATGTTATTTAAACCTAGGGGGTTGAGTCCTGTTGCTATATTAATCAACTATCTCCCTTCAGAATTTTTCCAGTGCTTCTATACTAAATACAGAAACCTTTGTACTTCTCTCAGCCATTTTCTGAGATTAAAGTCAGCAGCAATTAGAGTCTGTTTTTTAATTTTAATTCCCCACTATCCAATAGCCACCTTCAAATTTTAGTTAGTTTTTCAGAAGTATTTTTAAAGGGATCCGTAGCTTTCTACAACCATAGTAATACGTTTAATTGTTCCCTGATTGCTTAAGACAATTTCATGCTAACTTATTTCCAATTGCAATGTGCCCCTGGGAAGAAAAGCTCTAGCTTTATATCTCCATAAAGCCTGTTGCATACAAATTAGCAGGGATCTTTCTGGAAAAACAAAATTTGTTTATCAAGGATACAATTTTATTATTGTAAAATAAATTCTCTTAGAAGAGAGAGCTATCTAAACACACTGTTTCTGGATCTACACCATTTGAAACTGTCCCATTCTGTGCTGAGAAACATTAATTTAAAACCATTAATTTAAAATTTAAATTTATGTTATATTTCCATATCTTTTTCATTTCAAAAATGTTCATTCTTTATACTAGTTCTTGACTAGATAAACTGAAAGAATAGAGTACTTGTCTACAACCTGACAATCCTCTTCTAACAGCTTTTCAAGCAAACTGGAGATTTAAATCTAGTGTCCGCTAAATTTTCAAGATGCGTTTTGGAATTTGTTAGACTCCAGCATGGTCCAAGTTCTGAAATAAAACTACCTGCTGCTAGGTATCATTTTGCATGTGGATTGGTGGTAATATTGCCATAAACCTACCTGGTGTGGATAGCAAAATCTAAAAGTTGCTGGGGATGTTCTCAGCTCTTCCTTTTTGAAGGAAGGGCTGAACAAAACTGACAGATTTGAGAGAGATACATATATATTTTAGGTGCAAAGAAATGTCAGTGAATTGATATTGGTATGTAAACTTGAATATCAACTTCTAACAGGAACAGCCTTTAAATCTGAGATCACCAGATTCATTGGAATTACTGCATCTCTTAGGACATGTTGAGGTCCTCATCATACATTTACTTCCCAGTACAAACAACTGTAACACTAGGCAACCATTTTCCCAGGTTGAAAGTATTTTCCTCTATTGAAAATGAACTGAACAATTTTCTCCATTCTTTCAATTAAAGGAAAATGTGTGCCCTAAAAAGAATTAAACTAACTCAAATTTCACCACTATGAAAGACTGTTAGGACAAGCCTCTTTTTTGGACAAAAAGATTGGAATTTCAATCAAAAAGATTGGGGAAGAGGAGGAATATCTGACATTAAAGGGGAAAGATGATTTTTTTTACTTACCTTGCATTCCCTCTTTTTTCTCCCTGTTCTCTTTGTCTTTTTATCTCATCCCCTCAGTCTTCTCTTCCTCCTCCGTTTTATCCATTTTTAATCCTTTTCCCTGTATATTTTCTCTCACTTCACTGTTTTTAATTCACTGTTTCCCAACCTTCTATTTATAATCTATTTCTTATCCTTCTCTATATGACAAAAAGCACACCAAGAAAGTGTACTCCTAAGTGATTAGCCATTCTCCAAGGGAATCATTTGTGATTATATCTCCACCAGAGGTGGGTTTCAGCAGGTTCTGACCAGTTCTGGAGAACTGGTACCGGAAATTTTGAGTAGTTTGGAGAACCGGTAAAAACCACCTCTGACTGGCCCCGCCTCCATCTATTCTCTGCCTCCTGAGTCCCAGCTCATCGGGAGGAAATGGGGATTTTGCAGTAACCTTTTCCTTCCATGCCCACCAAGCCACACCCACCAAGCCATGCCATACCATGCCCACCAAGCCATGCCCACAGAACCAGTAATAAAAAACTTTGAATCCCACCACTGATCCCCACCATATTTAAATCTTCAGATCAGGTTTAATTGCCTAAAAAAATTAGCAATCTCTGCATGAAAACTAACATTCTTAGGAAGATTGCACACAAAAGTCAAAGCAAAGTGAGTCATCCAGTCTGGACATAACATTAATTGGAATGTGAAAATGTGTCCAAAATGACAAAAAAAACAGAGCTTAATACTGAGGATGGATGCCTCATAATATTTAAAGAGAAAAGGCTATCCCTCACATGAGTTTTTTCGGGACATTTTTTCAGGTTGTATGTTTCCTACAATGGCAGCCTTGATAGTTGAGATATTTTATAATATTTTTGTATCCATCTTTTATTCTTTCTGTTGTGTGTATGGAAGGGAGAACCATTTTTCTTATTCCCTTTGTCCTCTTTGCTTTGACACCTGATATATAGCACTTGCTTTTCAGGACAACAACAATATCAAAATTTCTCCCTCATTTCACCTTCATACTAGCACTGAATCCATTGAAAGTTAGAGAGAGAGAGAGAGAGGACACCATGCTAGTAGTATAAATACCAGAGTCACTCATTTGAAATGGCTTTATATATTGAAAAAATTAAATTAAAATGAAATAAATAAAATAAAATAAAATAATAATGAAACAATAAAAATAAAATAATAAAATAATAATAATAAATAAAATAAATAAAATACAGAATTTCAGTTTGGGGCAAATATATACCAAATACTTTATTAGATTATTTTAAAACCATTTCCCAAAAATTAACATTGAAAATAACTTGGTCTGTTGAATACGACCAAACCTGGGGTTATTTCGGATAGTTTCAGGAAAGGCTAAGCTGAAGGATATCAACACACACACACACACACACACACACACACACACACCAGCAATGTCCTGACATCTTCAGTCATATTCAGGCTGGCCCTAAAATGCCATTTTTTAAAAATGTCTCTGACCACAAGAAAGCTACCCGCCTCTGCCTTAAGAATAACATTAAACTTCAGTTTGCCAACATGAGTGGTTCTTAGAAAAAGTCTCCCTGAAACCAAAGTTCTTCCAATCCGATTTTTAAAGTTCTAAGTCATGAACCCAAAAGAGTAACAGACCTGAGCCAAAGCCATCCATGATCCAAGTCTTCTAGCTGAAAAGAAAAAATGCTGGGAAATTAGAAGAGTTTCTGATGAGGAACAGAATTCATAATGCATTTCATTTATTAGCCTTCTCTTCTATGATTAAAAAAGGGTTTCATTAAAAGAATAGCAAATCCATTTTAGAATATATGATTTGCTTTTATAATGTTCATAAATACGTGAAACTAACTTTTTATTAGCACCAATAGAAGAAATTAAGAACGTACCAGAAGTAAAAAGTGAAATAAAGAAGCTCCAGGGTAAGTAATGTGAGCCTATTTTTTAAAATGTGGCAGAGCTGAAGGAATCCATTATTTTATCTACATTAGACAACAAGCAATTCCTGAGCATGTAAGAAGTCCTGGCAAGTCCCATGAACCAGGACCTGATTTGCTCTAGTACAGAAGGGAAATTACCCCTTTTCCAGCTCAGTTGAATCAGGGAGTTCCTACCTCATACATAGTCCATGGTACTTCTAGGATGGTATCAGCAGGTGTCTTCAGTGGATTTGCTGCTGTCTCTTCACTTTACTAAATCATGGCTTCCAATATCCAGCCTGAGCACATAATTGCCTTTGGACTCTAAGTGAAGGGAGCTACTTGCCATTTAGAGAGCTTGAATGATGCCAGATCACTTAAAACTTAAGAAAAATTAACAACCAGTTTAAAGAACCAGACAAACATTATTAAATAACGTACTATAATGTTGCATTGATTCACTGATGTCTTTATATGCTATCACAATCAAATACTATTGGATTTTAAAACAATGGAATAGTGTAACAAAGATCCATGGTTTTGCAGTAAAAGTTACATCTCAGGATTTTATTTTGTTTTTGTTTTTTTATCAAATTTATATGCCACTCAGCATTTAAATGTATCTCAGCACCTATACAGGGTTAGTCCCTGATCTAGCTCCATTTATGACTGAACAACCTGGAACCAGGAGAAGTACAGCAAATCACTGCCCTAAGTAGTGTACTGGGAAAAGTAGATTAATAATCTGATTTACTATAACAGAACTTGCTAGGTTTATATGTTCCTTTCTATGAGACAGCCTATACAATAACAAATATATATTGTGACCTTTTTCGTAGTAATTAAAGTTCCACTGAGTTCAGTAAAGTTTACTGAATAATAATGGTATACAGGAGATGATAAGAGTTATAATAGCAATAGTGTTTAGACTTATATACTGCACCACTTCGCAGTGATTTACAGCCCTCTCTAAGTGGTTTACAGAGTCAGCATATTGCCCCCAACAATCTGGATCCTCATTTTACCGACCTTGGAAGGATGGAAGCTGAGTCAACCTTGAGCCAGTGAGAATTGAACTGCAGAACTGCTGGCAGCCTGCAATCAACAGAAGTAGCCTGCAGTACTGCATTCGAACTACTACGCCACCATGGCTCTAATAATTCACCACATCTGGACAAATTATGTTGAGAAAGGCTTCTGAATATTCTAGAATTTAAACAAAATCATTCAGATTTCTTCCTACTGTATTTCCTCTCTTTTGCACTTAAGTTTTAGAAATTTGTTGTCCAGTTACAAATTCGTATTCCAGATTCAGCATACTGAGATCTGTCGTGCAAACTGTTCAAACCTTTAAAATTATTAGATATGCTTTCTTTGCAGTGCTTCTCTTTTTCTTGCTATTTGGAACAAATTGGCTAAAGAGGAATATTTACAGCACAACACGAAAGCAGCAAAAACCCGTTAGAAATGCAGCTCAGGAAACATCTGTTCATTAATTCTGGGAAATAATGAGTCAATGATTCTTGGAGATAAAAATGCTCACAATGCTTTACAATTGCAATACAGCTGGAAAACGGAGAACCCTGCCAATTGTGGTAATAGTATCGTCTTATATGGAAATATAGATCCCGTCAGTCATAGCAGTAACTTGTCATTATGACATTTTCTTTGGAGCTATAGTATTCATAACTCTGTGTGCAGCTTCAGCTGAAGTCTTACCAGCAATGGAAGCTGACGTACAATTAATACTTGAATGTTCAAAGTGATGCTTTTGTTCCTGAAACCCAAAATAGCATCTGTTTTTGTGCTAAAATTAAAGGGTTGAATCTCTTCAGTGCAGTATCGTATAACTACTAAATGGACCTCAGAAGGGGTCCACTGTACATTTATTTGTTTTGTTGTTTGAAGATCTTAACTGCAGAGACAATATGTCTACTTTACACTTTAAAGGCAGAGCTAAATAATAAGCCAAAATTGTCATATGCTGTACATTAAAGGAAGCAGAGAAGTAAATCTAACATTACGAGAGCAGATTTCCAGTCACATTCTCTGTCATTCTCACTTCCATCTCTGTGTATATCTCAAATCGTACCCAGTTAGTCCCTAACTCTGTGAAGCATTCTATGAGTAGAACAAAACCAACAGTATAATAAGGTCATTTGATGTAGCTCACAATAATATATACTTGTAAGGCAAAATCCATTCTTGTTCAGCTATTTGTAGATGGCTACAACTCTCCACTCTCACAAACACACAAAAGAAATATGCGAAAACATATAAACAGCAAATAAACTGGAATAAATAAAAGCTAACCATAAACAGATTAAGAACAAGTTATACATGACATCTATATACTTTCCACCATTGAGTATCCTTTACCAGTCAGTGTTCTGACTGAGTAGCACAATGCTCACTAATGGATGCCATTATTTTTTTTCAGATCTCTAGATTCAGATACCTGAATTTTTACATTTTGTGTCTAAGTGATGCAGTAATAGTTGCTACCCACTTGAGAGAACATACCATATCAAACATATATATATATATATATATTTAATGTGTAAAGCAGTCAACATGTGGTGGGATATGCAGTACACTATCAGGTATACAGATCTAGTCTGGGTACAGCAAAAAAAAATCAAGATGAAAGTTGCAATGATGTGTCAAGTTCCACTTGTTTTTTATATGCATCACACATAAAATGCACCTAAATATAGGTAGAGCTTTGATTGTTACTTTCATGGTCATATTTTAATGCAGACCTCCCTGGATCCAATAGAGTCTACTCAGGCTAGCGTCCTTTAAAAGTGTGGGAAGGAAATTAAACTAGATCTTGTTTGAAGATGTTGATGGAAAACATTTCTCTGTATACATATATGTATTGTCCAAAGTCTCTGAGATTTGTTGGAGTCTCTCAGAAGGAATATTAGAAAAGGCAGTACTTTGAATATAGTAATGGTGTTTCTGGGTCAGACTTTTCCTTAGAACAGAGGGTAGACTTGTTGGACAGTTAAAATAAGACTTGTAATTTGAGATACAGTCATTTGTGCTGCAAACATGTGAAATCTTTTCAGAGTTTCTTGTGCATAAACAGAAAGAAAGAAGAACTGCAGGAGGAACAAAGTATCACAGCAATCAGGATAATTTGAGTACTAGTGTTACTGGAAGGATTTACCAGCTCAAATACATTTGTATCTCTGTTATACACAAGCACACAAATACATTCCAATGACAACTAAAAATATGTAACATTTTAGTTGAAATTGAATTTCTAAATGTCTGCTACAAAATAACCCCACAGTTTATCAGAATGTTTCAGTTATTACATGGATCTTTAACATTTAAAGACAAAAGACTTATCAGTTTTTAGGTTATAGTGCTTAAGTAAAGGTGAACTAACACAATTCTTTTTTTGATAAACATAATTAATCTTGCTTGTCTCTACCAGCAGCAACCCCAATGCTTTACTCATTGCTTTACTCATTTACTCAATGAACATTGAATCCTGCCAAGAACTAAGGACTTTGCATCCAGACTAATATGCAAAGATTCTTCCTGGAGATTTTCTAAGTTCATGCAGGAAGGTTTAAACTCACATTATCATAAAGACAAGTATCCTGAAGATGGAGATAGCTTCTGGTTCAACACCTTTTCAATGGCGAATGCTTGAACAGAGCTCTTCAAAACCAGCATAATCATTTCACTTCCTGTCCCCCCCAGCTTACATTTTGATACCACTGTATTATTTCTTTTTAAAGCCTTGGGTACTGCAAGGTTGGCAACAATGGGAGAAGTCTATTTCTTTCATCACTGCTTGTGATTTACATCTAAACTTGTTGGTCTGTATGGAAAATAATAGAAGTAAATGAACTTCAGGTGTGAGCCATCAGCTCTTTTACATTAAAAAAGAGGATATTTTATGAGGTCATTGCACCTACACATACTGTAGTTCAGCAAACTGTGGGATCCTTCATACAAGCATTTGGCTTTAGTGCCTTATAAAATTGTTAGAAAAAATACATTTTTATTTAGTGCACAAAGCAACTAATTTTTTATTGACTGTCTCTTTGTAATCATAATTACTTTAATCATTTTACACTAACAAAAAAAATAAGTTTATGTTTTTCCGCTCTAATTATCTTTCCATTCGTCCCTTTGCTGCTGAAGTAGGCATCCAAGCAAGCCATACAGCATACAAAAATAGAATCCATATAAGTCTAAATGCTATTGCTATTTAACTTGTATGTAATATACAAAACAAGGTTATTATCTCCATAGACACAGATGACACAGTTCTGTGATGCAGTACAAAGTTTTGGACACAGGGTGGAGATACATATTCACATAAACAATTCTAAATTCTTCTTTTTAAGGGAGGTCTGTAGCTTGTAACAAACCTAAAACATGATTGGAGCTAGCATAACAATCAGATCAGTTCACATAAATATTATTATTGGCATTTCTTTGGGAATAACTAATGTTTAAAAGTAAGGGCACATGTGAGAAATCTCCATTTAATCTTGAGAAGAAGAAACTTTATTTTTCCCATATCTAATTATTTGTTAGAAAAGCATCAGTACAAAGCTTTGAAACACTCAATATTCATGAGAATTACTATTTCTTTCCTCATTTGGTCCAAGAAATGATGCTGTCTGTGGATAAAGCACATTAAGGAAAGATTCCATTTATAACCCATCCCATAAATGCTTGTTTTCATAGCCCAGTAAAACTGACTGGTTAGGATCCTTTCTAAGTATCAAAAAGAATAGATGTCAAATGCAAGAGCAATAAATGTGATTTTATTCCAGCCACTATAACTATTACTAAATCAAAGAAACCTTGCATTTCACATCTTCTGTATCAAAGTTGAAGCATTAAATTGGCAGTATGGAGGTACTGCTTCCACTCCTCAATCAATAGCTCTATTTAGGATTTATCAGGTGTACTTGGATAAGTCAGTACCTCCATTTCCCCCACAATGTGGAATATTAAGTGATCCGTACATGTTGGCTTGACATTCATGGAATAACAGCAAAATAGTAAGATTATTAATTCATGTTTATTAGATATTTTATCAATTATATACAACATCTTAAAAACTAACTCATATCAGCTGTTTTAGGAAAATAAGTTGAAGTAAGAACAAATTGCCAATGTCTAGAATAAGCCAGTACATCTAAAAGACTTTGTAATGAAGAGGTAAAACTGTGTGTTTGTAAGAGTCTCTCTGGTGTGGTTCTTACTTGACAATGAGGAGGTGTGGTCATGGAAACACCCAAATACATGAGTCACAGATTATTATCAATGGTCAGCTTGAGCAACATTAGAAAAATGTGTCTAGCAACAGGCAAACAGTCAATAAATATAGAGTAAAGAAAGTTCAAAAACTTCCCAACAACTCTTCAGTCTTTGTTTGATACTGATTAAGTCTTTGCCTCATGAGCTTCTCTTACTGAAATCCCGTTGGTACAACCAGTGATAGGTTAGATTTTAAACACTAGGCTTTGGGATCTATTTTTAGATGGTACATTTCACAGCCTTCCTGTCTACTTTGCTTATTAGTGCCCTGAACTTCTGTTATCTTCTCCAGTAACTTTTTGGGAAGGAGGGGGAAATAGCTCTATTTGTAGTAAATAGCTATTTTAGCAAAAACAACTTGTCAGTGAGTCAAAGGAGGAAATGTTGACGGGAGTAAAGAATTAAACTCCTCCTTACATGCCTCTACTTCAATTTATGACTTCCTTATGTAATAAAAAAAAGCCTCAATATGTTTAAAATGTGCAATGCTGCCAGAAGAGTTCTCATGGCACAGAGCTTGAATGCTTTGCATTATTCATTATAGTTGCCGAAAATGTATCAAGTTCATGTCATGCCTTAACTAGCCATGATCATTTAGGAATCCACTTGTACAAAAAACAATGCATCATTGAAAAAGACATGGGCAGAAAATTGCTTATATTATAAAATTAAAGCATAGAAGTAACAATTGTAATTTAAATAGGAATCTCCATTACCTCTGATGCGAAACATTTGTTTGTTTGCCTCTTGATCAGTCTATTAACAGGTCCAAAAGTTTATGGACAGCTTCAAGTCCTCTGTTTTTATTTCTTATAGTTATTGAACAATAAATTGGACTTGGCCTGGTCAATCCTTCATACAGGGAACAGTCTTTAATTATAAAGGATCCAAGCCACCCAACTCCTATTTCTTCTTCACACTTCCTTCTTTCATTCCCTTCAAAGATTATTGTTCTGTTTTGGGCAAAACATGCCTGCAGAGTTTAGTTACTAGTAGTTTATTTCAAGCTGAAAATTGTTAAGGATAGCCAAATTAGTAACATGTGCAAACACACACACACAAGCAATACTTACAACAGGAAAGCAAAGTTTTACCTGAATCACCTTAGTCCAAAGTCAAATCAGCATACAAGTAGAATAC
>JANHFT010002080.1:70038-83417 GCA_032467955.1 Pseudoxenodon macrops
CGGAGTTAACCCATTCCTGGCTGCTGGATCCACCTCTACGAGAAGGAGCGTATCAGGTAGGACCAACGCCCCTTCTCTCAATTTGTATTATATCTTTTTGGCATATAGAAAACACTCATTACAAACTCCCTCTCCCTTTCCCCTCCCTCCCTCTCTCATAACATATTACTTCATGCTGTGTTGTTGTTTATATCATAACAATTTATTCTGTCCAACTTCCATACTTAATATAAATGGACAAAAATAAAAATCTGATACTCTGAATCAGGACGTATATGGCAGAAAATCCAAGCAGTTCTTCATTTCAGCATCAACTTGTTATTTGTGGAAAGTTTAGGTATTTCTAGATTGTATCATTTAGCCTGTGTTCAGAGTGTTCATGAAGTAGTGTTTGGTTTCTTTGAGAACAATCGCTAATTGAAAGGCTGCATAGATGTGCAGTCTCTGTCTCCAGTGGCTTAGATTTATGGTTTGGTATCACTGCTGGCTATTTCCCAAAACAGAACTGAAAAATCACAGGGAGGAAAAAAGGACAAATGGCAGAGAATGAAAGAAAAAAGTTTTAACTGTTTGTGGCTAGAATGTTTATCAAACATCTTACCAAGTTTCTCAGTTCTTAGCTATAAACATAATCCATGAGGAATAGTGCATGTAATTCCTTTCTCTGAAACTTTCGGGGAAAATTCAAATAGTAAAAAAGCTATTTAAAATAATAAAATAGTAAAAAAGCTGTTTAAAAGTGAACATCCACACAAATGTGTATCTATTGGGGGCCCTAGCCTTGGCTGAACTGTTGACAGCTTTAGCCGAACTTCATTGTTTTTGAAACCACTACAAAACCTCAAAACTCAATTCCCAGAGGAAGGTAATATCAACCCATTTCCATATTGTATCCAAGCAGACAGTATCATCATATCCATGAAGCCCCCTGAAGTTAAGCTCAGTTCAATGAAGACTTTATCTGTGGCTTTATTTGAACTTAATAGTTATCAAATGCTACTGCTTTCTGTATGTTTAAAAATTACCTACATAGGTCTAGGGAAATATAAATGTCTATGCAAATATATATATATATATTATTTTTCATGTGAAAAATATAAATTCTGTTGTCAGAGATTGCCAGAAATGTGAAAAAATTAAAACCTCAAAAGAATTGTAATTTGTTTAGCATAAGAATATTATGTGTTTGTGGATAAACTGAGAATTTTAGTGGCCAAAATACATCTCCAAAATCAAATCATCCATAAATATATATGATAATTCATTTTTAAAGTAACCATATTTCCCATATATATTTATTGATAAGCCCACACACTGATAAGCAGGCTGCTACATTTTTAACAAAAAAAACCCATGAAAAATGCAATTTAGTTTATCCTCAGGTGACACATTTATTTAATGGCATTTTGGTTAAAGATTTGAGGGTTAACTTATCTAAAGATTGATTTATCCACAAGTATGTATGGTATATATTTTGGTTTATATTTTTACATTATGTGGGATTTATGCGGCAATTATATTATTTTCTTATTAAAATAAAAAAATTCAGATGTTGGAAATAAATTGCAATATGAATTCATTGGGGTGATATCTTAAATTGATATTGGATTGCATCCTAAATTAACAGTTTAAAATGCAGTTTGATACCAATAATCCATGTAACTCAATATGATTCTATTTGAGATTATTGTGTTAATTACAATGTTATTGCAAATAAACATTAATTCTATATGAGTAAACTAATGGCATCAGCATAAATAAAAATAATATTTTAAGTCTTCAGATTGCAAACCTTATTTCTAAATATTTCATTAGACAGGGTGACTTTTCTTCAGGATGAAGGAAGCTACATTTGTAAACTTACAAAGATGTTGTTATGACCTATACTGTATATTCAGTATCATGAATGTCATACCATATGAGCAAGTTTTACCACATGATACAAGCAGAACATTTCACTGTTATTTAGATACAATGAATTTTAATATAGTTTATGTACAAAGCAGCCTTGTTTTTCCCCCCCAAGTAGTTACACTGGTCATGAAAAGGAGAAGTACTTAGGAAACATTAAAATGTCATTGTTGCAATTATATGGTATTGTATTGCATTCTTAAAATAGGCTTGACTATACAAACAGTGTTTGACTAAACTTCCAATATTTTGTTTCCAGGTATTCAAGATGAATCTCGAAAAACTCAACAAAGCTGAATTACTGACACTTTTTAGTATTCTTGAAGGTGAATTAGAAGCCAGAGATCTTGTCATAGAAGCTTTAAAGGTAACCTATAGATATTAGGATAGGTGAAATATAGCAGTTCTGCTATATAAATATTATGTAACAAATCCTGTAATAAAACTTTGGCATTTGATTGATAACAAAAATAAAATAATGTAATGAATGAACATCTTGATGATTATGAAAAATAAGGACATCATATTTTAATAAAAGATATTCTCCCTTCATTGTACTAGATTAGTGAAACTTGGAATTTCTTGTTTTCAGTGCCATCAATGTGTTTCTTTTAAAGAGAAGATTTGGTAAAAACCAACAATATTATC
Source organism: Pseudoxenodon macrops (assembly GCA_032467955.1). Classification (NCBI taxonomy): domain Eukaryota; kingdom Metazoa; phylum Chordata; class Lepidosauria; order Squamata; family Pseudoxenodontidae; genus Pseudoxenodon; species Pseudoxenodon macrops. The sequence goes on from JANHFT010002080.1 coordinate 72,598, forward strand.
TTAACAGGCAGGAATAGTAATATAGATTCATGTCTTACATCCATTTAAAAATGGTTTTTCTTTATCTTCTTCTGACAGTATTTTTGTAATTCAGTTGATGAGTTTAGTGCCAAATATTGAAATATATCACTAGTTTTCATAATGGTATAGTTTGGCTTTTGCTGGATTCTATTGTTGAAATTTTAATTTACTTTAAACATGGATTAATATCCAAATTGTTAGGATATTTACTAAACTTGGTTTAATCTCAATCTGTCTCTGTCTTTCTCCCCCCCCACCCCCTTCTCGTCATATTACTGTGGTAAAGACTACAAATTGCTGATGGTTGCATTTTGTCATTGCTGTTTACTATCTATTTCAAGTTGACTAGATCTGGGTTGAGCAAACACTTGGTGGCAAGTGAAACATACAGAACACCTACCTCTTAGCTGCCATTTACAATAGCAATCAAAAATTTTGGAGCTCAGATCTGAAGCTGTGTATTCATACATATCAGTTTCCTTTTTTTTTTTAACAAGTTTCCTTTTTTTCAAAATAGATGTCTAGGCACATAATTTCCTTTGCTTTGGATGATTAGAAAGAGTGACAGTGAAATCAGTAGAAGAGCTTTTTTGTTTTTAGTTCTGTGATCTTTTTGTTGGCATAATTGTTTATGGTATATACTGGCTCACTTTTTTCTGTACTCTTATTTATCGAGTCAAAATGTTAAATTGAAGTCTTTTATAACTTTTATGCTTCTTTGGATATTTTCCTAATTACATTTTTCATGTTAAGATCAGCTCAGGGTTTACGGTCTTTAACACACTTCTAGTGCTTTTATTGTGTTTGAGGACTGGTATTTATCACTACAATGTCTGTCAAAAACTGCCTCGTAAGATTTCAAGTTTGGTTTTTTTTTTTTTTTAATGTGCACATTTTGACTTACAGAGGAACAACATCCTAGCCATTTCCCCCCCCCCCTAAAATTTCTACCATTGGTGTTGAGGAGATTATATGTTGTCACTTCTAATGCTTCTTGCCTGGCATTTTCAGCTATAATCCTGTCTTTTCAACTGGCTATTTTCCTCGTTTTTTTTTTTTAATTGTTCTTGTCCTGTTCCCTTTTGGGTGATTAACATTTTCCATCTCATTCCCTTTGAATGATTCATCCTAAAGTTAATATTCCCCAATGCATGCTGGCTTTTCCTAGGGTCGTTTTAAGATGAATTAGATGTATTAAGATATGTTGATCCTCTCAGAATGTTTCTGTATGTTATTCCTGGAACTGGGGATAACCATTAGAAGTCTAAACAAAACAAGAATTCTGAATCTTGTCTCTACCTACAGAATTAAAGATAATTTTCACAATGCTTAAGAATATAATGTTTTCTTGTTGACTTTTTACAATGAATATGCCTATTTATGGACAATTTTGTCTGCCTATTAAATCCTTCCTAAAGATCTGATATAGGCAGATGTTGTTTAAAAGTATTAAAGATATTGCATATGTAAGTTGTTTCAAATAAAGCTGCTTTTATTGATGATGATTTTGTCAATGCTGATGCTGTTCAAGTGGTGATCTAAATGTTTTGGGATCGCATCCTATTACTATTGATACTATCTTTGTTTTCTTTTGTTCCAATTACAAGTCTTTGTATTTTGTTATTTTCTCTAGTTCTTTATATTCTTTAAAGTATTTTGAATCCCCAGTGTCACCAGTGGGGGATGAGGGATGACAGCTTGAAACTGCTGAAAGTTAAATGGACTGTAAACAGCAACTGATGACAGAAGAATATAGCCTTATCCACCAATGTGCTATTTGATTTTAATTTGGTATCTTGTAAAGCAAAATATATATATATATAGTGGAGAAAACTAAAATAATGAAGATGATTTGACACTAGCACTTTAGGTTTGGTCTTATCATATCCAGCAATATTATCTGGTTTACCAGAACTTTCTTTTAATTGCTGAATCTTAGGGTGTGCACAGACAGAATATGGAAATGTGGCCTTCTTAACTTCAAAGAAAACAAAGAAAAAAAAGATACTGCATGAAAAGATACTGTTTTTTCTTTTTTATTTGTTTTTGCATTGCTTCTGTTTAGTACTGTCAAGAGCAACTAAATGTGTGTTTTTGTGTTTTTAGTATACAAATAGCAGTCTGGAGACTTTATTTTCCCCCCTGCATTATCAACCAAATCTCTCTGAAGATTCTGTTTAAAGGGAAAGAAGCTTTTATTGTTAATATTTTGTAAAATAGTATAAAGCTACATACTAGATTTAATCATTGCTTTAATACCAGTATAAGTTCATATTGTTCATAATATAAGCATTAACAATATTGATATTGTTTCAGTTATTAATAAGACTGCACTTCATAAGCAGTATAAATATCTAAATATTCAGTGCTCTTACATTACAGTCTACATTTAAGTAACCCCCTTTGTAAAAACTGCTCAATGTTTAAGATGTAATAATAAAATAAGTGTAAATAAGTTTGTTTATGTAGCCACAGATCATAAAATAGAATCATAAAGTGCTACAGAACATTTTTAGGAAAGGAAGAAAGAATCTGAGGATTTATGTAAAAATAGGTTTCAAATTAATATTTTGAACAATATCAGGAGTAATAATACCTGTAATTATATAGTTTGCATTTTTATGACAGGACTTCAGAAATGAAATACATTGATGTGGAGAATTGCATTGTTACTGCTTTAAAGGGCTTCTGGCTTTATTTCCAAAATATGGTTCAGAACCTGAGGAGCACAAATATAATACCTGTCTCCAGCTTCTCAAAGCAATTTTGTCTTTTTCCTGAACTACTATGAGCAATGGAATTTTTGGAGATCAAATCCAAAGCACTTCACTGTTTTCCTGCTTTGCTAAGAATGTAACCAGATTCAGTTTTATTATTATTTTAATAAAACAAGGGAGCATTCCCAGTATTATGTGATAAGCTTGACTAGAGGAGGAAACTAACAGTGGTGAAATAAAGTTAAAAGTGGTGACATGGAAGCTAGTAATTCAAGATTATATATATATCAAATATAATGGTGTTCATGGAAGTTTGAAACTATTTGTAACTATTAAAATTTTTATATATTATATAGTTTCATTATGCAGAGCTGTAAGATGCTCTGCCAGTTCTCACCTGTATTTTTGCTAGATCAGGTTTTATTCAGTTGATTAAGACTGATACATTATTAGCCAGATGCATTTTTAGATACCTTTATTTTCTTTTAAAATATTAGTAATTTTTCCACCTTTACAATAAATATCATTTCTTTGGGCCATATTTATTTGTGGTCCAGTTATAAGTGGTTCAGCCTCTTGTTTGTATTTTTTTTCTAAATTAATCTAGCCAGTCAGTAAACAAACTTTTGTTTTCTCACTTCCCCTCATGTTATGACCACAGATTGTATTTATTTTCAAACATCTGTCTCTAGAGAAAACTAGGAACTGAGGAAATTCGAGATTGTGTAGCAAGCTATTTAAAGGAGATTCTGCTTTAGAAGAGAAACTTTTCTACAAAACTATTTGGGAACCATAGAATATAATACGATTTTGAAACCCACAGCAGCTTGTTTATATAAAATACACATAACAACTATAGAATTGAAAAAATACACTTGTAGAATTTTCCTTCATATTCAAGTTTTTATTTTTCAACTGATGTTGATGTATTATATATTAAATACATTCCCTTAAGTCTTTTTTTTTACCCATGTGGTAGACAGGGGAAAGGAGGAACTCTATTGTTTCCTTAAGACATAGAATAGTTTGTTTCATAAGATAAACATCTCTTAATTTTGTATTTGCTGTAGCTTCAATCTTTAGCCTCCGTGTTCTGTTTTGATGCTGATTATCTTCAAGCTGATCACAAGTTTTATCCAACTAATTTGATGAAAACTATCTAGGAAATCACCTTATAGTTCACCTGTAACTCTAAATATTTTTTTAAACAAACACAAAAGCACAAATCTTGATACAATTTGGAGCCCACTTTCATGCTGTAGTGGTGGAAATCTTTTACAGACACTTTGCCCTTGTGGATCCAGCAAGGTAGAATCTCTTGCTCAGGTCTTCATATATCCTTTTTATGATGCCCCAAAGCATGTTCTCTGAGGTTTCTAGTTTCTTTTTCCTGGACAACAAAGCTTCTTTTTACTATTATTTTCCTTTTTTTAGAAATTTTGTCTTTCACAGTTAAAAAATTACAGTATTGGATTTTGGGGGGGACAGACAATTGTGCAGTTATATATTGAATCTCAGCTACAACAGTTCTATTCATATAGTTCATGTAACTGCATTTATTTATTTATTTATATTTATGTAGCTGCCCATATGTTGCTCTCAAAACAACAAAAAGAAACTCATAAATAAAATTAACAGCAGTTAAAACAGTTAACCAGAAGCAATATTTTCACCTCCAGGCCTGATGACATATTATAGACTTCCTAAAGGCTAGTAAGTTTGGGGCCAATGTAACCTCAGGAGGCATGATGTTCTAAAGGTGCCACAGCAGAAAAAGCTAACCTCCTGGGTCCTGTCAGATGGAACTGCTTTGTAGATGGGACTCACAATATGTCCCATTTGCCAGGCAAAAGGATATGACAAAAACAGATCTGCTCCAGAGCTAGTAATAGATTAATTTAGATACACAAAGTGTTTACGATTTTGACCTAACCTTAACAGTGATAATTGATTCACATTATTCTGCTTTTCAAAACAAAAGACATTGGAAATAAGGAGAAAAGCCTTTAAAAAAGAAAGAAAGAAACCAGAATGTCCCTTAAACTTAAGTTTTACTGAGAAGTTATGCTAGCATTTTTACTATTGTGACTCATAAAATGAAACAATTTAAAAATAGAAATAAAGGGAAGTTGCATATTCCTATTAAATTAATAGTAAGAACATTTCATTTTCAGCTTCTAGTCTAGTCTGATGTGAAATATAGAGAATTTCAGTTCCGTTTTAGATTAATCACAATATCCTTCGACACACAATAAAAAAAAGTTGGTTAATTTATCATTGGATATTAAAATATATGCTTTATACTATAAAACCATATATATATATATATTTTAAATAATTCCAGTTTTCTGTTCTGAGGTGAAAATATACCTCAGTACATTACATGTAGTTCTGAACTTATGAGATACTGGCAACAGCATGTCAGTGTGCAGGATATTTGCTAGATTAGGCAGCTTACTTAGCACCGAGTAAGGTGAGTGTGCTTGGAGAAAAACCTGGTCTGAGTCATGCTTTCGGCATCTTGATTAGAATATGCCCAAACAGATCTACATACTTTTACATATGATTTTTGGAATTAATTATAAAGAACAGTTTTTGTGAGAAATGGTTCCTCTTTTGGTTTTTACCAGATATAACATAGATAAAGAATTCCATGATTTCAAAAATCGGACACTAGAAGGGACTAAAGATTACAGATAGAGGAAAAATATACTGTACAGGACTGCAAGAAGGTGCAAAACATTCTACTAATACACATATTAAAGGAGACCTTTGAAGAATGAAATCAGAAAAGAGTCATATTAGGAACAATGAGTAATTACTGTGTTACAATGAGTAATTATTGTATTTTGGGGAGTATAAGATGCATTTTTTCCCTCTAAAAGAGGCTGATAATTTTGGTATGTCTTCTACTCTGAATGTAGCTTTTTTGAAGCTTTTTTTTCCAGCCCTAATGAGGTGCTTCTTCCTGGCTTTGCAGGCTTTTTTCATTGCTTCTCTCTATCAGCTGTGCTTTAGAAGTTTTTTTTCAGCACTAACCAGGGGATAAGATAATGTGCTGAAGCTGACCAGACTAAGAACGCTAGCCAGATGAATACCTGGTAGGCAGATTTTTTTCCCTATTTTCCTCCCCAAAAACTAAGGTGTGTCTTATACTCTGCTTCTGTGCAAAAGATGCTATTGAAGAAATGACAGATGTAGAATAAATTTTATCTGACATGATGGAGATGATATCAGCAATGGATTTAGAACTGATACGCCATAAAATTATTTAGAAAAGAATGTTTTACTGGATCTACAAAAGAAATTGGCTGAGCTTTTAAAACTTAAAAAGGGAAATACAAAAAAATGAAGAGAGTGACCTGGATAATTTCCCTCCCACTGGATTTACAAATGATGCTTCTTAAAGCTTTGAAGTAATCTGTGTGATAGGACAAAGAAGAAATTAAGAAAAATCAAATCCTATGACAATATTTGAATGAAGTAAATGTTAGAACTATTAGAAATAAAAGGAAAGAATACAAACGTGGTTTGTTTGATCTAAAAAATATTGTTACTTTTAGCTACTTTTTTGATTTTCTGCTGATACCAGGACTGAAAAGTTTAGCAATCACCATCTTAAATTTCACCCAGAGGCAAAACTGCAGCTTGCAAAAGAGAAGTGGTACACTGGCGTATTAAGTCAAACCCATTGTTGCCTGTGCCACTGCATTCCAGACCTGCTGAAGCTTCCAGGTAGTCTTCAGCATAGCCCCATTGTAGCAGCCTGGGAAACCACTCAAACATGAATGGCTATCTGAAGGATCCCACAATATAGGAAAGGGTTCAACTGGCACACCAGATAAAGTTAGGCAAAAGTATTCCTGACCACAGCTGCCACATGCTCATTGATGTGTATACTTTGACATTGGCTTGTGTTGATTGGCAAATTAATGCATAATGTGAATTGATGTCTAGACCATTAGAAAAGCACTAGATTACAATTTTGCTCTATTTTCTGATTTCTATTCTCATCAGATTTTAAATACTCATAGCAGTAAGTACGAATTCTCTTCTGGATAAATCAGTAGTATTATGCAGCATTAAATGCATCTCTCTTACTGATAAGAATTCTGTATGTGTAGAAACAGAATGGCTCTTCAAAACTAGTTTTGTGGCTAAATCACAGATTATTTCAAAGACATAAATGAGATATTTAGAAAAATATACTCTTTGTTTTATTATGAGAATATTGCTACCTTTGAACCATTTTCACAAAGAGTGATTCTGTAGAACCTCCCAGCTCCTGCTTTTTTTAGCAAATGATATAACTACTAGAACAATGCATTACAGATTGTACCGAGGATGTTATTTCCTTCTATAATACAAATTGTTAGCTTGCTTTTCCTGTAGTTTTGACAGCTGTATGTTGTTTAAAAGGATCAGTCAAACTAGTGCTTTATAGAGCCACTGTTTAAAATTAAAGTTTTTATTGATGCTGAAAGGCCTACTGTATTTAATTTAGTATGACTTAAAGATGTGTTTGTATTCATAAATCTTCCCAGATGTGAATCACACATGCATGTAGCAAATAGTTAATACAATTACTAGTCTTGCAGGAGACAAGATTACTCTATCAGAACTCATTTCCACCATTTTACATAGATTCTCTAACCAATAAACCCCCAAACAATGGCATCATGAATTGGTTTTTGTTGTTTAAAGTAGCTGCCCTTGGTATCAAATAGGATGAATGAACTTATCTTTTGTCTCCTATCGCCTTCTCTAAGGATAATATTACTGTAGAAAGTTTGGTGGTTTTTTTTGGTGAATGTCTGCCTTGAAAAGATAAAAACAAATATACATTCTTAGGAAAGGCAGTTATTACTCATGGAATGCTGATCACATGAATGTTATGGAAAACCCCATCAACATGCTTTGTAATGTCAGCTTCTTAATATAAGTGTTTGCACAATCAGTGTGAATATTTGCAGGAGAAACCTTTTTTAGTTACCTGTTTCAGAAATTCACCATGAATGTACTTACATGGCTTATGAATTAGTAGCTTTTACTTTATGTCATTTAGAATAAAGAGCATCTCAAATCAAGCTTCATTCCTGGTGAGAAAATGGACATGTTTATGTTTTCTTGAAAATAACTTGATAACAGTGGTACTATTTTTTTGAACTTTTAGTTTAGCCTACAGCCCTGAAATTTCCCAGTGATCTCCCAACCATGTCCTAAGCTACTTTGATTTGATTTAACTTTTGAGATGCTGCCAGCTATTGTGATAAAATATTGTAAGCAAGCCTGATCAAGTCAAGTGTATTGAAACATTATAACCTCAACTGAAACTACTACTATTGGATCAACATTGTTCTTCAGCTATTAAGGGACAGGTTTTGACAAAATAAACATTAACATTATTCTGCTTTTATGAGAATAATCAGAGAACCTCTTTGTAGGATTAATGCTCCTGCATGGTTCACAAAAATGAAGACATAGTACATCACGAATATCAGTATCCAGATTGGATTAAATTACTGAACAATAATTCATAACTGCTTTTTCATTTTAATATTTGTATGGATTGAGATTGAACAAGCACCATTTCACTTTTTCAATTTTCTGGGGTATTTTTCCTCTACAAATACAGAGGTTTTTTTTCCCCCAGTGACCATTCATAAATTGCCTTATTCAGTACTGAGCATTTCTGAATGAGAATCAGTGTTCTCATCCTAGAATGGGAAAGAGTTGTCTGTAATTCAAAACATGTGATTCCACTGATAAATTGACTCTTGTTTAGCTTGTATGTGGAGCCTTTGTAGGACTGCTATGGTGAAAATTTCCAAAATAGATTCACAAAGCAAAAAAAATTCTAGGCTCTTGCAGTTTCAGTAGCCCTATACAGTTACTGTTTAGCAAAAATGTAGAATGAATTTCACTCTAATGCCAAAAGGAAAAGCATTTGCAACATGCACTATATTCAATATAAAGTACAATTTTTGAAGAATGCCTGATCTTAGACAATGTTAGTTGCTTAGACAAAAGAAATAAATTATTAATATCATCTGATTCCTATGTTGAATTTGGAATGAAGGGAAGGAGGAGGATTTTAAACTGTCAGATATGTCTTGAAGTCCAGACAATTTCATTTTAAAAGCAATTTCTATAATTTCACTGAGCTGTTAATGGATATCACTAGCCAGATTGAGTGTATCATACTTTCATATTATTATGTTCTCACCACCATTTAAGGCAGTGTTATTGCATTGTATTAATATGTTATAGTCACAAGGTTCAGGGATAAAGAGGTATCAATGAACCGTCTTCTCAGCAGTATGGATAACAAACACTCAAGATACGAAAATCATCACCAATGTTGTAGCATTTACTGAGTTGGGGTATATTATTTAGTACAGTTGTCTAATAATCAGAGGGGTTTGGATTTTTTTATACCAATTTGTTGTGGGTTAACACACATATACATGCACACTTTAAATATCCAAAAGTATTTGATAACTTATGGGAAGGAATTTAATTCACAGTGGTAAATTTTACAACCACAGGATCTCCTCCTCTAACAATCCCTGTATTCATTTAAATTTGCTCCAATTTAGGGAACTAAGAAAGGATATTACTAAGCTATTGCTACCTTTCTTTTAAAGAAAAAAACAAGGGATAAAATCCTTTATCTCAGAAGTTGTTTGTATTAATTCCTCCCAAACTCATTCATTTTCATCCTCATATATTGGCCATTCATTCATATACTATTTCAGTCAACTAGAAATGTATGTCCATTCCTGTACAGAAGTTCTGCCTTCTTGTTTTTCCTTATTTACAGTATATCCCCCATCCAGATCACTTCACTGCTTCCTGACATTCCTAAGAGTGAATAAGCCCCAAATAATAACTCATGAATTATTCACAAGTATTTGTGAATAACAGGGTGCAGAAGAGATCCTGCAGAGAAATTCCTGTGACTATTCATCAAATTGTCAGATGCTTTGCTTGTCAGATACATGCATTTTCCCCCTCTTAAAAATACCATCTAGAATAGAAGTAATAAATTTAAGCCTATACTTTCAGGTTCAAACAGCTAGTAAAAGACTGTACCAAAAATTAAATTTTATATTCAGAATAACTCATCCATTTCCTGAGTGAACTGATCCACTTCCTAGAAGTGTTCTTCAGTACTACAGTCAAAAGAATACTTGTCCAAATTTGTATATTAGATTAAAGCAAATTCTTTCTTTCAATATTTCTTTCAACCATGTTTGAATTTTTAACCAAAACCTTTTTGCTTCTGCACAATCAGATTGAAAGATAGCAGATTTTCTAACAATGTATTCCTCAATCCCATAAACAGGCCTAAGGATTAGGAAGGTAGAGAAGCTCCATTAGTTTTTCTGTGGAGTTTCTTCTGTTGATCTTGGAGTTGCTTGTTTAACGGCTCTTTAAATATCACAGAACTGTGCATTTTGAACTTGAACTTCCCTTTCCTGCATATGATTTCCTGTTGGGAAAAGTGAGGACACAAAGTGAAAGCTGCAGTGATGATTCTGGAGATCATAGTGAAAGAAAAATATTTTTCGGAGTATGGGTATGCTCTGCAATTGGAAGCAAGATATTAATTCTACTATATACTATTTGTTCAGTTGCCATATGTCCCTAAATATATTGTAGTCTGCTGGAAATATACCATCAGTCCTAGGAATTTCACAGCAGGTGAAATATATGGTATTAAATCCTGGCTTCAGATCCCTTTCCCTACCTGGTTATATTTGATAGTTTGTAGTTCCATTCAGGAAACTAGAAAAGCATGCATTATTTTATTTAATTGACAAGTAGTGGAAACCCATAGAAGATGGTGATTATAAAGTTCTTGTTGGGCTAGGTTTTGCTTCCTTTCCTATATCTGTACATATTTCTACCATGTTTCCCCGAAAATACGACCTGTCCCGATATTAAGTCCAATTGGGCTTTTTGGCACATGGGCTAAAATAAGCCCCCCCCAAAAATAAGTCCCCCCCAATTACTTTATGGGGAAAGGGGCGAACATTCCCCACGCACCCCACACACCCTTACCGAGGCGTTCTTGCA
>JANHFT010002080.1:84754-96886 GCA_032467955.1 Pseudoxenodon macrops
GAAATCTTGATGAGTCTTATACACTGGTGCGTCTTATAGTCCGAAAAATACAGTAATCACCTACTTTTAATTTTAATTATTAAATATGCACTATTATATAATGTTATATAAGAATCTCTTTGGCTAATTAATGGGGGAGTTGAATGGTTAAATAGTTAAATACATACATACATTATATTTATGAACCTTTGGTATATATGGTTCATATGTTCATAGTTATTTATAGGTCATAGCCATGCCTTTCTTTTATGTTACCACTATTGAAGCTTAGTTCCAGAAATAAATTACTGTGGTTCAATTTATTGCATTGTATTATATTTGTATTTTTCTAAAAGCAGTATTTAAATTTAAATTTTGTTATGCTGTTATATAAGTTTTAATTTAAGTTTAAAGCTACAAACAGCCCTCTTTATTATAGTCTAATTAAAAGAAATTAAAACTTAAACAGAATTATATTTTTCTTTAATACAGTATAGAATATAAAAGAGCTCTTTAGATGGGTCATCATGCAAATAGCTGCTTAATTGTTATTTTGCTTTTGAATTACATCCCAAAGCCAATTTAATGTAGTGGTTAAAGGCATCAGGCTAGAAACTGGGAGACCCATGAGTTCTATCTTGAGCACAAAGCTAGCTGGGTGACTTTGGGGCAGTCATTTTCTCTAGCCCAAAGAAGGTGGCAATGGCAAAGCACTGGGGGGGGGGTGGCTTGCCAAGGAAGCTGCAGGGATTTGAAGTTACGACAGCCACACACACCTATGCAAACACAGTCACATGGTCACATTCTGGGTGTTTGATAACTGGCTCTCCCTTACAGATATTTTCAGTATTCTCCAATGTTGCATGATATTCAATGGGGTTTGTTTGTTTGTTTGTTTGTTTTGCCAGTTTCCAACATTTACTTCCAATTTCCAGCAAAGAATGTCCATTGGGTGAAATGGATTCATTTAATGACTGTGGTAATGACTGATGCAAAAATGTCATAAAACAAATCCACTCATAATGACCAGAATAGTTTACAAGTGTAATTCTGGACTCAATTACATTTGCAAGTCAAAGATTACCTGTATAATTAAATAATAAGGATAAATTTGAAAGTATGCTGGGATTGGTAGATGTCTGTTTTACCATTGGCCTGGATCCTTTCAGAAAGATCTGTTTATCAGCAAAAGTTAAGGATTATCTGTGTCTGCTTTAAATTTTGCTTTGGGCAGATAGGAATCTTTTTTCTTTACCTTTGGATACAGTAGTAATTACTTCTCTAAATGGGATTGATAATGTTCATTTTGCTTTGAAAGGTAATTTTGGATCTTGAAGAAGAAAGGCAGCGACACGCCCAAGATACTGCTGAAGGCGATGATGTCACTTATATGCTGGAAAAAGAACGAGAACGGCTCACACAACAGGTATGTCTTCTTCCCAAGTAGCAATCAGAGGGAAATGATTAATTAATGTTTAACACAAGAGAACATGCCTTCTATGGGTGGAGGAACTTATGTTGGTCTCTAAATTCTGAGTTTTTACTTTCTCCCTCAAGCAGAAAATTAGACATTCCATGTTGTATTTACTTTATAATTTAGTATTGTTCTATCTACCCTATAGCCTTTTACTTATTTGGATTTAAATACAAATATTAAAAACATTTTTCCTCTGAAAAATCTTTGTAGCCATTATTTACTCTTATTTATTTATTTTAGTTTGATTGGATGTTAAAGCTTTTAACATTTTTAAATATATACTTTTGTTTTAGTTGGAATTTGAAAAATCTCAGGTGAAGAAGTTCGAGAGGGAACAGAAAAAGTTGGCTAGCCAACTGGAAGAGGAGCGTGCACACCACAAGCAACTTTCTTCTATGCTTGTGTTGGAATGTAAGAAAGCCACAACTAAAGCTACAGAGGAAGGGCAGAAGCTTGGAGAGTTAAATATGAAGTTGGAAAAAGAAAAAAGCAAAGTAAACCATTTGGAGGAGGAGCTAGAAGCCAAGAAGAAAAGAGGCTTGCAAATGGAAGCACAAGTTGAAAAACAGTTATCTGAGTTTGACATTGAACGAGAGCAGTTGAAAGCCAAACTTAACCGGGAAGAAAACCGCACCAAAGTCCTAAAAGAAGAAATAGAGGATCTGAAAGAAACATTAAAACAAGTAGAAACTTCTTTGAAAACTGGCAGCAACAAAGTTGAGAGCACATCCCCATGTGTCTCAGTGGTGTCCACAGCAACTGTTACAGAAATCTCCTTAGGTAGGTCAGTGGCTTCTCAGACTAGTAATCACTTGACAGAAAACATGAACCAGGAGTCTTCAATCAAATTGGCACACACGTTGCCACTGGCCACAGCTCTCCATCCCTATGCCAAGGCAAATGGACATTGTGATGCTGATACACTAACAGGTGTTGAAGCGTCTCAATATGCAGTAGAGAATCTAGACAAGGGCAAGTCTGTTGGGCCAGCTGCTGAGAGTACTGCAGAAAGTAGCATCTCCCCAGTAAGAACAGAGTCTCTTTCTGCTTCAGTTCCACCACTGCCTTCCAATGGAATTTCCTTGTCTCCGAGCAATACTGCGTCTTCTTCTCTGACATCTTCACCATGTTCCTCCCCAGTCATGACTAAGCGTCTACTTGGAACATCAACCAGCAACCCTAGCTACCAATCTTCTTACCAAGTGGGAATCAATCAGCGTTTCCATGCTGCTCGTCACAAATTCCAATCTCAGGCTGATCAAGATCATCAGTCAAGTGGTCTCCAAAGTCCACCATCCAGAGATTTGTCACCTACTTTTGCTGATAATTCTGCAGCAAAACAGCTTGCCCGCAATACAGTCACTCAGGTTCTCTCCAGATTCACCAGTCAGCAGGGGCCTATCAAACCAGTCTCCCCTAACAGTTCACCCTTTGGCACAGACTACCGAAATCTCGCTAATGCTATGAGTCCCAAAAGTGAAACTAGCCCAGGTAAGGTCTCTAGTCCTTTAAGTCCCCTTTCACCTGGAATTAAATCACCCACTATACCCAGAGCAGAAAGAGGAAATCCTCCACCAATTCCTCCAAAGAAACCTGGTCTGGCTCCTTCTCCAGCAACTACCACGCCACCAGTGAAAACTTCAAGTCAGGCTTCCCTGGGTTCTCCTATGGAAATGGCAACTAGTTGTTCAAGCAACGCTGTTGTAGCCAATGGGAAAGATATTGAGATTTTATTGCCAACCAATAGCTAGTCTTAAAAAGAGTAACATTCCAAGTGTTTGCAATTCCTAGAGCTGAAACTCAGTCTTATTCACTCAATGTTATTTATTTAAGTACTAACAGAATCCTTTTGTATAACACATTTGTTTCTTTGTTTTTTATACAGTGTAGAAATAATACAACTTGTACAATTTTTTGAACATTCAGAGCCTCAAGGCATCTCATGGCAGCAGGGAAATCAAACAAAAAGAGAAGCAGTTGCTCTGTTCTTGGAGCTGACCTATGGACTATGACAACAGAATACTCATTTTTAAATTATGCAGAAAAACACTCCATGCAAACTTCTATTCCTTTTCTAAGAAGTGCCTGAGCTAAAGCCTGCAGTTATGAATGTGATTCTCTGTAATACCAGTAGGCATTACCCAACTGTAGAACATAACAATTTCTGAATCATGAATGTTTGAAATCAATATGGTTCCTAATCCTTTCCAACATATTTATTAGTAATGTTCTATGAATAGGAAATATCCCAAAGGTGAACATTAGACTGGTTTTCTCTGTTATGAACAAAATAATAATGTAGCTGCTGTCAGGTGCACTTTGGCCCTGTTGCTAAATTTTATGCGACCCATGTTTTTCCTATGATACAAACTTTAAAAAGAGTTGTTAGCTTTAAGCAACCAAGTTACCAGTCTTTACAAAATATTGTCCATTTCTTACAAGTTTCTCTCCATAGAGCAAAATAAGTAAAATTTTAATAAGCATTCTACTGTTGTGTGTAGAACTTCTGAGAGTAGGGCCTTTGCTATTCCTTGAGAAAAAAATTAAATACTACTTGAAATCAGAAATGACTAATCAGGATTTTCAGATATTTATATATAAAAAGGGTAGGATCAGTACAAAAAGATCCAAAGCAATAAGTAAAGAATTGCTTCATATGTAATAACGCTGTAACTCAAGCAGGCATAGGTCTCGCTAGATAAGTTTTATTGTCTCTGAAGAGAATTGCCCATTTGGCAGCAATATGGAAACCAAATTCTTAAGCTTTCAAAGATGCAGTTTATATAGAGAGATATATACATACCTAGACACAACATTTTTAATCTTAACAGTGATCACGTTGACATTATTTATACCTCAGATCACTTGTACAATTACTTTTAAGGCTTTATGTATTTGAGAAAATCCATTTTCCTAAGAAAGATAATAAACTGGGACCAATACAAGGCTCAATAAGCAATTTTCTTTGTAATAAATCTTCCAGTAATGCAAACTTTAGGGCAAAAGTTTATGCCTTGATCATGTCAGTGGGGCCAATATACTTATATAGTTCATGTTTGAAATTGTTTCAGGAGTATCTCATTACTGAGATAATCAAGATCAAGGTTAATGATAAACTGGATGTCTTTAATTTGAACTTGGGAAAAATATGTGAATGCCTCACCAAACTCAGTGTGCACTAATAATAAGAATCACAACATGATATTTTGAAACTATTGCAACTTGCTGCTTTGACATTCAGTGATCAGGTTTGGGAAATCCTTGAGTTGTGGGTGGTATTGTTGGGAAATTTAGGAGCAAATATCTGGGTTTAGATGGTGCAGGTTTTTTCAGTGCTTTTAAAGCAAATAAGGGCTGAAATTGGTGCATACTTCTTTGCCTGTCATTGTCACATATATTTTGCCTTTTAAAAACAAAAATAAGAAGCCAAAAAATCTTGCCTCATTCCAGCAAGTATAAGTGCCACACATCCAGTTGCCACTACAAAATTGCCCATTCCTGCATCAGACCAAAGTTCTTCATTACAATTTTTTTAAAAAAAGCATTACTTCAGGATGCCACTATGTAGGATCTAGACATTGTTCTCCCCCTTCCCTTTTTTTGGTATGGGATTGCTAGATTATTGTATTTTAACAAAGTGTCAAATATTTCTGAGGTTGCATTATATTCCACAATATATTGATACAGGAAATCATACAAACCTAATCCTATTCTTCACGTATTATGGTCTATATAAATTTTTTCCTAAGTGTTTGGATATAGATGCATAGGAAACAACCCTGATAAGCACATAGACAATTCAGTTTTATAGTGCAACCGTTATTGGGAAGGCTATATAACTGAACTCAAGTAAGCGTTTTGATGGTATTGTGTCTTACCTTAAAAGAGGTTATTGTAGCAGCCCTTAAAATATTTCTATATGTTTACTAACTTGTATCCTTTCTTTATAACATGACACTATAGAGATTTATACACAGCAATGAATTTCATTAGAAAATGCACTGAGTACTATAGTCTACAGAAATATTGGGGACAGTGTAGAAGGAAATGTATTTTGTTGCTAATAGCCAATATCCTGAAATTAAGCACAACTATGAAAATTATTCCAGCTAATCCCCTAAGATTTTAAGGGTTAGTATTTCAGTTTTCTGTATAGTTAAAATATGGAATTGAAATGTTTAATATTCTCTTGATTGTGTATTAAGAAGTGTCATGGACTAATTAGATTTTAATGAAGTTCAAACTGTATAACCTAGTATTAATTGTTCATTAACATCTGTATATTTGTAAAGTCAAATGTATGAAACAGAAGTCTTTTTATCATTTTTATAGATGGCAGCATTAAACATGTTAAATGTTCATACTATCAATAAAGGGTTTTATTTTTCTGTGGAGTGTTCTGTCCTAAAATATAGTTTAAAGGTCAAGTGGTCTGTGTTCAGTAATAGTATGTAAACATTTCACTGACATCTGTGCCTAAAATTTGTAATTCAGGAAAATTCATAGTAAATACATCCATTAATTGGCATTATAAAGACAATGTTTTTAAAAGGAAAAATAGGGCTACAGATTTAGTGATGTTGATGATACTCAGTGATATTGAGAATGGTCACCCTTTAAACATTACTTTTAAGGACTTTATCAATGGTCAGCTATTCTAGGGTTGACCATTGACCTACAGGCTTATCAGTCTTCATTATAGAACAAAATATTTTAACTGTTGCTATGATACCTATCTTAACACTATTGGGTTGACATCACATTCACTTTTGCTCCGTTTTCTGATTAATATAAGCTTTTCTACTACAATATAAGTAGTTTCCTTCTATGCTAGTTATTTTTCTTGGATAGGAACTACATATTCATTAGTAGGGATTGTTTCTTAGATACGTCTTTAGTCAGTACAATTTATCTTCAACATGGATGTTTCCAGGAGAGCAACAAATGAAACCAAAGATGGCATACAATTTCTTTACATATACCAGATAATAGGTATATTAAATATAAATGAGGAACACTTGGCCATTTTTTTGTGCTTCATGGTTCTGTAATTCACCCAGTTTATTTGTTCTTTCCCCTTTGTTGGCATAGCAATAGAGTTCTTTTACACAAAGCCCTCACCCTGGTCTGGAATGCTGCAAAATGTACTTAACATCAAAAGCCTATTAAAATTCCACCCACTACTTTCTACATCTTGTGCTCAAGTCAGAGAAGATAATCTCAATGGCGCCAATCTGCTCAGTTTCCTCCTTTTCTAGGACTCGGATTCACGATAGCCCAGAAAATAGTTCTGTAATCTGTTTTGCATCTGCAGAAATAGAAGCAGAAAGATAGTTGTGTCAAAAAGATCCATCAAATGCATTGTATTTTGTTTTGACTTCTTATCTATCACAACTGCAATTTCCTTTCCAAGAATGTAGAAAATAACAAGCGCCATCTTGTGTTGGAAGTTACATTTTTTGCCTTTATTTTTAAAAAGAAAGTATAGAAACAGTTGTTGCATCGAAGCTATATTTGAACATCCTTTTTCACAATACCATGTATAAAGTTATAGTTGGGTTTTGCTTTTTAATTAGTAGAATTTCTACTTGGGGTCAACTTTTTCTCCAGTGAAAAGCCATTAGTGGGGAAAGCACTGCACAATTCCTGCAATTAATGATTTTGCTCAGCAAGACATACCAGTAATCAAGGTGGAAATCAGTTGCATAGGCAATGAAGTCAAGAGACGTATCAAGAGTAATATGAGATTTTCAAAAACAATGTATACACACACATGGACTTGTTTCTTAAATTCTCAATAGTTGGGGGTAGGCAACAGTATATCAAACATGCTTTAAAATAATACCAATCTCCTTGGTATTACGAGAACACAAAATTTGGACTGATTTAAAAATCTTATCATGGGCAAGCTATAGATTTAATTATTTTCCTACAAGTCCCTTTTTTTCTTTCTTTTTTGTTGTAGTGAGTATTTTCCCTTCCCAAGCAATGATTAAACCCATGCCTTGTCTGTGATTCCTTTTAAAGGGAAAAAAAGAGATGCAATGTATTGCAATTGGTGGATAATCTTTTAAGCATCAAGAACGATGCTGGCATATACACAAAATCTTGCTTCCTCTAACAATGTCAATATACCTGAAAAGGGAAGACTGATACCCATCCCTGCTTCCACTCAGGCCTGAGCCCTTGTGCCTTAACCCATTACATCTGCTACCTGTTTTCCTAAAAATGCCATGGATTGTAGTGTCTTCTCCAAATCTGGGATAGAAATGTAAATGTCATAAAATGTATTTTTTAAAATAAGGGAGTGGCTCAAGTATAACAACCTAATTAATTATTGCTTTAAAGATCATTGAATCAGGAAGCATGCTACTGATAATTACTTAATAACAGATTCATGGCCAATTGAGGAAGAATGTTATCAACTATACCTTTGTCTATGTAGATCAGGGCTGTCAAACTCCTGGCCACGTGCTGGCCACACCCACATCTGGTTTAGCAAGGCGAAAAAAGTCCCAATATGTCATGTGATGCCACCGTGACAATATAAGTTTGACACCCCCTGATGTAGATTCTCAATCATTCAAGGGTTGGGTTTTGGGTTTGTTTTTTTTGCAAGTTGTAGAATTAGTTTGGTGTAGAAGTTGAGACAGCAGACTGGAAACCATGAGTTTTACTCCCATTTTAGGCATGACGTCATCTGGGTGACTGAAACATTGGCAAACCACTTCCAAAAATGTTGCAAAGAAAACTTTAGGGACTAATCGTCACCAGGATTCAAGAGTGACTTGAAGTTTAGTCTTCATCAAAAATAAGCAATCCATTAATAGAATGTATTTAGTCTCTGTAAATCAAATTCTTAATATTTGAAGCTGGCAAACAACTGCTTTTCTGCCATTTTTATAATGTGTTTTAATAGGTACTTCTCTGCTATTTTTAACTCTTTTTAGGCTAAACAAACTAGGGAACACAAATCTAAGAAATTCCTTACCAATAAAACAAAATATGCCTTAAGAATTGTGACCCTGCTCACTGATTATACCACCACGTCACAATCTTTCCATAAAACCCATTTCCTACATTTCTTGTTATAAAAGTGCAGAAATGGTTGCCTACTTCAGATACAGTGGAACTTTTGCTTCTGAGTGGCGACTTGGTTAAGAAACTAGGAAGGAGGGCAGGAATGAACCGAAAATGCTGGACAGCAAACTAGGTGACAAGGGGAAAGGGTGCTATGTACCTTGTGGCTTAGACAGATATCCCACTTGAATTGATTAGGAACCTGACTAATCAAAGTTTGTACTCATTCTATCTGCATATTATACTATAAACCAGAATCGCTCACAACCGATGGCAGCAGCTTGTGTCCATAGTTGGTCTAGAAAAGGGCTACAGTGGGTTGAATCAGATTAATACTTGGCTTGGATAGTATCAGAAATCTTTAGAACTGTAAGCTTGGCTGGGAAGTCAAGCATCCAGAATTAGTCAATGGCAAACCACTTCCGTCTTTGTGAAGAAAACTTACACAGATTGTTTATGTAGCCACCAGGAATTTTGTTTGACTTGAAGGGATTTTAAAACCAAAATAATCAAATGTTATTTCTTGGAAGCCCTTGCCATTCTCATCTTCTTCCTGGATATTCCTTGGGCCATTGTGACCTAGATTTCCTTGTTATTAACAGGTACATGAAGTCTGGAACAGGAATATTACTAATTAGGTCTCCAACACTTTTTTTTTCTGGTAACATTTACACAATAGATCCACTAGGGAGCAACCTATCCATAAATTTTATTCTATGATCTAGCAATACTTCTTGGCTAAATGAGCTTTTAAAATAACTTTCCCAACTGGTGTCTTCCAGATGTGGCAGGCTTCAGTTTTCGTAATCCATATCTAGGATGCTCAAAGCCTGTATAGATCAGGTTATTATGAATTTCAGCCTCTTAAATTTCAAGGATTACATTACCTTTAAGCCTGGATAAATACTAAATGCAGGACTCCCCATTTTCTAGCAAGTGAGTGGACGTATTATGACTTTTCAAGGGATATTATGGTCATTCTCTCAAAATAGCTGCTAGATATTTTTTGTACTTTTTTTTTTCTTTCGTTCAGTCACGTCTGATTTTTGGAGATTGCCTGGACAAGTCCCTGCAGTTTTCTTGGCAAGGTTTTTCAGGAGGGATTTCCTACTGTCTCCTTCCTAGGACTGTGAGAAAGTGACTAGCTCTAGATCACCCATCTGGCTTTGCGCCTAATCTTCTGGCTTCTGGTCTGCTGCCTTCAGCACTACACCAAACGGGCTTTCACACAGATCTGATATAGCCAGACACAAAATTTCTCTTTACTAGAAGGCAAATGGTCCAGTAGCTCTTCACCAGCATCTCTATCCTCCAGGATGAACTTTATTACCTATCATGATATAATTTCTAGGTTACTGCAATAATCGTTTCTCTTGAACTTCGGAATCTGCAGAGGGAGGCAAAATCCTACAATGGCAGGTCCATCTGTGCCCACCACATTGGACTTCTGCCACACCTCTGAATTCAAGACTTCAAGTTCTACTTTTTTTTTTACAGATGCAAGCAACCTTAATAAGACAGTTTCTTATTAAAACCTTAATAGCAGCTTCTGTCACACTAAAGTTGTAGTGCTATGTTTATGTAATTTCCACAGTTTTAAATGTTAAATTCCTCTATCCTGCCCTTTATGGAGTATTCACTCTCCCACCCATTAACTTTTTATCTGCCTTTCCTAGAGAGGTGGGCACCCTTCCAAAGAAAGTACCAGGCTCTTATCCCACATTATTTTATTTTCTAAGTATGCCAAGATGATATATATATAAGACCAGACATAGTCAAGTAAATATCAAGAATATTTTAGAAAATACAAAGCTAGCATTCTAGGGTTCTGTTTTTCTTTATTTTGGATTAATTAAAACATTTCCTTTAAGAATAATTATGCGAGTCATGGTATTTCCAGAAATAATTTTCTTCCAAGAATAATACAAAAAAAAAGTGTTTCAATTTGATCAGTGACCAAGGAGTTGAAAACAATTTGATGACACATAATCAGTGGCTATCTGGATTTCCCCCTGCTGAGATCTGCAATGGTGACAAGAGTAAGTTTGCCATCTGCCAAATCCTAAACGTTCCCTCAATCTAAAAAGGTTATCTGGTCCATCTTCTCAGCTATGTTCTCACAGCACATAAACCCAAAGCTGAATTTAGCATAATCTGATATTTTTTAAATTGATTATGGGCCATGAAATTTTTTGACTCCTAGCAACCACATATATAGGATCTCTCCATGTCAATCTGTCCCTAACCTGAACTTTCAGATGTTCCAACAGTGCCACACTAACTGAGCCCACCTACTTTGCTGCTGGTCAAGGTCTTATCATTCCTTCCACCCTTCCCAGCATTAAAGCCTCCAGAGAACTTGGTCTTTGCATAATATATCCTTTTAAAAATATTACAGTGGCATAACATAATGGTTGAATTCACACACAGGTTGAGCCACAAATTGCCCAGTCCCATGTTAGCCTTAATCTAGTCTGTTATCAGTCCAGCTCTCTTGTTTCAGATTCAGTTCTAGATATATCATCCTTCTTGATATAAAGAAAAGGCATGACTGCCTAAACATGAGACCAGTAGGTGGCAGCTTTGCCTGTTTTATACTATTCTTTTTTTTTCTTCGGGCAAGAGGAAATACAGTATTCTGTCCGAAATCTAAGCAGAAAGAAAGTGATGGTTATGATCGCCCTCTTTACCTGTAAATCTCTCATTGATGAAAGCATAAGCTTATGGTTTCCCAAGGTTATTGCCAAAAACCTTCTTTCACCAAAAAACTATTAGTACCGAATGTATATACGAGTGATTTATTTATTTAAGTACCGGCTGCCCAACTTCAAAATTACTTTGAATGGCTTACAGCTAAGAACTGACAGATATATAAAAGCATATACAAGCATATACAATTGACCAGAAAAAAATGGAATATGCAAAACAAGATTAAAACAAATCATAGCAAAATAAAACAAAACAGGGAAAAGGAAAAAGAGGGTTTCCACAGCCAAGGGCAAAGCAATAGATGCAATTTACATAGACTTCTATAAAGCCTTTGACTCATTGATAAACAACAAACTAGTTCTAAAACTAAAATTTTATGGCATTTCTGGACCCCTGCACAAATGGATAAGCGTTCCTGTCAAAGAGGCAACAAGTGGTCAAAATAGAAAGTGCTTTTTCAAACCCTGTACCTGTTAACAACAGTGTCCCCCAAGGCAGTGTTTTAGGACCAACTCTATATTTTACATAAATGACCTTTGTGATAATATAAAAAGTAACTGCATCCTCTTTGCAGATGATGTAAAACTATTCAACACCACCGACAATATTACTACACTTCAAAAAAAAACTTGACTATGTATCAGAATAATCAAAGAAGTGGCAACTTCAATTCTCAATCAACAAATGCTCAGTCTGACACACTGGTAAAAATAATCAGAACACAAAATACAAACTAGATGATCATGAACTTGTTGACAATCCTCACTCAGTTAAGGATCTTGGAGTACTCATCTCTAATGATCTAAGTGCCCAGAGCCCACTGCAACAGCATTGCTAAGAAGGCATTAAGAGTGGTTAACCTAATCTTGCATAGCTTCTTCTCTGGT
>JANHFT010002080.1:102151-115173 GCA_032467955.1 Pseudoxenodon macrops
TCCAATACTTATTTATTCTTCCTTTTTATTTTCAAATTTTCAACTATCTAAAATCCAAAATAAAAAAATAAAAAAATGGATGTTGATGGTATTGTTAAATCTGGTGCAAAGCCTTCTTTAAATTCACATGCACATATGAAGAGTAGATAAGGACTAATTCATTCATTTGAATGAAAGAATTCGCACACCAATCAACTGGTTTAATTAAGGTTTCCTAGCATGCACACTATAAAATACAATAAATATGAGGAAATCCATAATACTATGACTACCACCTACATAAAACATGAACACTTATTGGGTGTATTTTCCTCCCCCTTGGGATGGCTGCTAAGAAGGCATTGTACACTTCCACTTCTGTTTTAGATAAACTCAGTTTAGTGCAGATGTAATGAATCCATATCCTCCAGATTCCCTTAAATTGAATTGTTATACTGCACATTGCTTAATAGGTAATTCAGTGTCATCTGGATAGACCTATCACAAGACTCTCACTGGTGATCCACACCAGTTCTCTGCACCTTGTTTAGTGTGTCATCTAAAGCCTCAAATATGATTAATCTTAATTATAATTAATGGAAACTATCCATTTTAATTAGCTGTAATTTGAATTTGGCTTTCTTTTGCTAACCACAATGTTGAAATATGGTATGGAAAATAATTTTCTTTCAGTTATCTGAACCCTACTGATGAATGGGGAGATTTGTTCTCTGAGCTTGTGAGTTAGTTTATGAATGTTTTGTTACCAGGCAAGGTAATGCCTTCAGAGGAATTTAGGGGATGCCAGTGTCAGTATTCTTCTGTTTATAAGGACTTTATGTGATCAGTAGATTGTGATGGTGAGGTCATGTCAGGTGAAAGTCACATCAGGTCAGGGTCTTGTGGTGGGTGTTGTGGTGGGTCAGGTGTGGGTGTGTCTAGTGAAGGTCTTGTGGCAGGTGAAGTTCTCGTTGAGGAGGCTTGCATGGGTTGGTTGAGGGTCAGTGCTGTTTCTGGTTGGCTGTGTGGTTGATTTGAATTCTAAGGGGTTTGTAGGCTGGTTGTAGTCCAATGTGTCTGTTGTTGTGGAGTGCCAGGCTTCGATGAAATCACGAGTGTGGTATTGTGTCAATGATTCTTGTATTGCTCCAATCAAACTGGTGCTCCCAATGATCTTCACCTGATGTAACCTCCCCATCACAAGACTCACTGGTGACCCATACCTGACGCATCACAAGACCCATCACAAAACCCTGACCTGATGTGACTCTCACCTGACATGACTTCATCATCACAAGACCTACTGACGCCCCTGCCCCAAAGTTCTTATAAACAGAAGAACACTGACATCCCCGAACCTCTACCTTCATCCTACACTCGAGCTACAGATATCCGCCACTATTGCAAAGAGAAACTACTGCTCTTCTGAAACAGTACTAGACCTATATCCAAAAGTTGCCTGGCTGACAGGGTGCAGTGCAGAAGAGGGGGTTGTGCAAATTAGAAACAATCAAGAACAAGCTAGCCCTCAATCATTCCTGCAATAAAATAACAGTGCAGCAGTTCAAATCTCATTGACTCAAGGTTGACTCAGACTTCCATCCTTCTGAGGTCAGTAAAATGAGGACCCAGATTGTTGGCAATATGCTAACACTATAAATCGCTTACAGAGGGCCCTAAAGCACTGTAAAGTGGTACGTAAGTCTAAGTGCTATTGCTATCATGAGTTTCCTTCTGTTCCATGAGCACAACAGCTGGAATTACTTTCTCCCCCTTGCTCACCCCATGAAATAAAAAGCATTAAAGCATTCAGCCACACAAACCATCTCATTGGCAGAAACAGTAGAAAATCTGTGATACGCCCAATGATGACAGAACTTGCCACTTGCAACCAACCAAATCTAGTTCTCTTTCCTAATTGACATGAAGCACAGGATTAGCACTCCAGCTTTCTTAAGAATACTAAAACCATGTTTAATAAGTGAGCTTAACTCTTTCTAAAGCATACTAAACTCATCCTTATAAAGAGCCTGTGACAAATCTGACAAGAACACTTTGGACAAAGCAGTTAGGTACTATGTGGTTAGATGCCCTTGAGAAAGCCATATGGTGGAGGTGGTGGTGACAACAATGATTCACAATAACCTTACATGGTCAGCATTAGCTGGGTAGGTTAAACCTCTGATGCACCCTCAGCAACTATATGATCAGTGTGGTGGGCTAGATCATGTCCATGGCAAAAACTTATGCTGGGACACTTTAGATAATTTACTGTGACCCCAGTTTATTTTAGTAAATTTATGATTCAATATGATACACATTCAGTCTGTTGGAAAACCAGTCAATGGGTCTCTAGCTTATTCTATCCCATCAGGAATATCCATAGAGTATGGCCATCCAAAAATAGTTAAATGTGTACATTTCAGAAGTGTTTCAAATAATTCATTAATATTTGTATCTCGCTAACACACACACACACACACACGAGACACTTCTCACAAATTCCACACTTGTGTAAAATGATCATCTTCTCTACCTGCTTGAAGAAAGATCAGCTAAAGACTGGCTTCAAGATAATGAGGAACCATATGAGAAATTATCCTGAAGTTATCCATTGTCAGGTGTTACCAGGTCCAGAGGCATCCAGATCCAGTACTTGTCACCGACTATGGTGGGATGTATTATTGGCCTATTTAAGAAATAAGCACTGTTTCTAAATGTGTAATTCTATCTAAAACATTTCATAGGCAAATTTTACATACAGTGCTTCCACATGCACATCAATGTGTCCTTTTCACATTCACACACCAAAGGTCTATGTCAAGGGTCTATCTGATGAGAATTTTAACAAGATCCCCCTCCCCACACAGAAACTTTATTTCCACTTTGACATATGCCAGACTCTCCTAAAAAGACCAGCCTGCCAGATAAATAAAATAGCACATGAGGAAATAATCTTAAAGACAGAAGAGACTCTGGAATCTGAAATAATAAACACAGTTACAAGTTCTACTGATCAGGTTATGCTCTGGAAAATGTAAAAGGTGTGTATGTATGTGTGTGTGTGTGTGCTTTTGTGTAAGTACAGCTCTGTATGAGACATATATGTTTGTCCTTGCTTGACCAGATGCAGACATTTTTGGAGTACTGACAAGAAAACATATGTGCAGACTAATCAAAAATGGTAAGCATTTGTTAAGTGACCATTTCTTGCTGTGTTCCAAAGCTCTTTAGCATATCATATCTGACTCCCGAGTTGGGAGGAAATGGAAATTTTACAGTATCCTTCCCTTGCCATGCCCACCAAGCCATGGCCACAGAGTAAAAAGTTTTGAATCCCACCACTGTGTTAAACCGCTGTTTTTCCTCTTCTTCTGAAACCAGTCTGGCTATATCAATAATCCACAGCAACTCACAAATGATATGGTTCAAGATGCAATCAGTCACAGAGATCTGCCCAGCCTCCACATGCCATGTTAGGTTGCTAGGGACACATCCCTTCCTCCTCCAGCCAGTAGCCATTCTGCTTTTGACATAGAAAAGCAGGAAAGGCAACTTGCTTTGAAAATAGCTGAGAGCAGGGCTGGCAATTGAGAGGGAAAGAGCTCTCCTGATGTATCACACAGCTGCCCCTTCCCTACTATAAGCTCATTTAAAACAATTTTAAACTCACGTTAGAACACTTCTGTAACATCACTAAACCCGGGTTGTTGTTTTTTAATAGCCTGAAAAATATATAACCAACACAACAGGCATCAGTTTTTCTCACTTCATCTCACTATCACAATAGCAACTGTCAGCTGCTTCTCAGGTCTGGCTGATGGATATATTGCTTTTGTACCATCTTTCCCAGCCCTGGCTGTTGGAAGGACTGGAAAGACAATCTGTAGGATGAGGGAATCCTACAATCTGTAGGTTCCATGTTCTCTATGCAATCTCCCCCTCAGGCTATCTTTTATGGTGTGGGTAAGGAATTGGCACTGGGCTGCTCCTGCTTTACCAGAAAGGGCCCCACCCCACAGATCAGGTGCTGATCTGAGAGTGAATTCATGGGATGATACAGTTCTCATTCCACCTCACCAGCAAACTCTTGCTGCGTAGGTGGTCTGGAGTTACCCCCAGAACAGGCTCTTCAGCTAATCCTGGAGGTACAGGAGCTGTTGGCTTTACTATCCTATGGATCAACTGCACATCATGAAGGTGGGAGGGGGGTAGTTTGGGAAGGTCAAGATAAATGGGAAGAGCTTTTTCCCACTTCACCTTACTTTTTTAAAGTACTTAGACTTGTATCCAAAAGAAGTCTAACCTTCATCTAATACCATTGGTCTAGCCATCTGTCAAAACACACCTCTTCCCTAGCCTCTTCACACATTAAGGAGAGTGATAGGTGGATATTTTTTCTGCCAGACAGTGATGCTAGGCAGGAGGCAAACAAAGTCAGGGGATTCACCAATCACCTTGCTTCGTTTGTCCCTCATTAAATTGTGATAACACCACCACTCATCAAACTTGTTCCTGAGGGTTCAGCAATAAGGACAAGGACTAACTACGCTGACCCACATTATTGTCACCACAAGGCCTGGGGGGGGGATTACTTTAACATGGCCATAAAGAAGAGCCCTTAGTCAAAGCATTAAAAATATAAACTGAACTTAAAAAACAAAAATGCATTCCAAGATGTTTCCAGTAAGATGGGACATCACAGCATGTAACCGCACTGTGCCAACTCTGTCTCTGCTGGTCCTTTTAAGAAATGAGTTGAACCAAACTATGGTTGAAGTGTATTTAGAAAAGTTCATCTCTGTGGTTAAAGCCTGGGTGTTGATCCTTGCCTCCCAAATGCTGGCAAAATTCCCAATTTCCACTGTTCAGAAGACTATTGTAATTGCTTTTCCAGTGTTAGTAGTTACAGCGTATGATACGTCATTGTGGGATTTCACCTGTATCTATGGGTCAGAGACATTGTTTGTACAATTGTAATTGTTTTGACAGCAAACATGAAACTGCTTGTACAATGCTGCTGGGCTTTATTCAGAGGTTAGGCAAATAACATTAACAGGTGGCTGTTAATCCAAAAGCAAAGCAAGATTTTTACATTCCTTGTGTTTGTCTGACAGTTGCCTCTTTTTGTTTTCTTCTGTAGGTAGCCCTGCCAAGTTATACATGACAAACCCGCAGTGAAATGTTGCAGCGTAGCAACGGTGTTAAGATTGCTTTTGTTTGGTGCCCCACTTACACCAGGAGCCTTCAGTGAAAAATGAGAGACTCTTAAACGCATCAGTTCAACAGGTTAAAAATCTATGTGTTTGTGCATTTACAACATGTTTAGATTAGAACAAGTCACAACTGCGAGCAAATCTTCAGGGTATTTCGGGTAATCCTTACTGCTAGTGTTATGGAAAAGTTCCCCCATTCTCTCCCAAGTAGTTTTTAAAGTCGAATTTGATTGGCAGGAAAATCTATATAATTGTATCTGTGTAAATAAGAAAAATAAAGACAATTCTTCATTTAAATACTGCATTCCATTTGTACAGATTTCAGAAACTGGTTCTACTCAATGTAGAGCACATGTGGTGATAATCGGTACATTTTATTGCTAAAATAGGTCTTTGTGGCCGGAACATAAGGAGACCCTATATTTTATATGCATTGCATATGCAACACAGGTTGAAAAAGGGGAAAAGAACTTTATTTGCATCTTTAAATGCATCTTTGTTTGCATGGTTTGTTTGCTTTCCATTTTGTATCTTAGATGAATTCTTAAAATATAAAGAATTGAATAAACATTTTTTTTGGTTCAAACTTTTTCAAAGCTTATTGTAGAGTTACTAAATAAAATTGGGCTTTGTCGTCTGTAAGTTTAGCTATCCTCAAGAACATTATTTGAGCTCCAATAAAACAGATAATTCATGTACATCAACAGTTTGATTTTTTACAAAACTATAACCTGAGACTTTAATCATAAAAATATATACCATCTGAGCTTATACAGTATTAAGCTATAGTTCAGCTTAATCTTAAACATTTTCCTAAGGGGAAAAAAAAGAGCAGTCAGGGACAAGTCTGCAAAATGTAGCTTTGCAGATTTGCAGGACAATGGAAGATGCAAGAAATGCAGCTTAGGGATATTCATAATTGATTACAACAGCCTTCCCCAAACTATCACCTTTGATACATCATTCTATAAATCCCAACAAGCACAGCTTCTATGGCAAATGATGGGAATGATGGGAATTGTGGCCATCATCTCTGAGCAAACTCAAATTGAAAAAGTCAATATTAAATTAATCTCTGTCAGGAATTGGTGAAAATCCAAAGCGAATACAATTTCCATTGAAAACCATGAGAATTCATTCACTCTATGGAAGTGGAAAACGAGGGAAGGAGGGAGGGAGGGAGGGAGAGAGAGAGAGAAAGAGAGGGGGAGAAAGAGAGAGAGTTCTTTTCCTTCCTTCGGCTGTGTAATTTTACTTTCTTTCAGTGCTAGGAAATAGACAATGGCAAAGCACTTCCAAAATCTGTAGGAAACTGTCCAAGTAGTTGCCTGGAGTCAAAACTGACCAAATACTTTTTTATTTTATTTTATTATTTTATTTTATTTTTAATTTTTTTAAACTTTATTTATTTATTTACACACACACACACACACACACAAACATATACTGCATCTTTTGGCTCACCCTCTCCCTGCTTCTATTCCAGCTGGTTATTGAAAAAGAAATTTGTTTTCTGCTTACAGTCCTTTCCAGTCCTTTCTCATGTTGTGTTATGCTTTCTACATTGTAAACCTGAGGGCAGATATTGTCTTAATTTAATTTCCTGCCCCAGGAGCCGAGAGAAAGGGAACAAATGCTCAAACAAGCAAAGAAATGCCATGTGTTGCTAGGCATTTCACTGTCGCTACCTGCCAGCCAATACTGTGAGATGGAGCAGGAAAATATAGAATGACTGAAACATACATATTCATGTTAGATGGACAAAAGATGGGGGGGGGGGGGAGACAGTAGATATAAAGATTCCAAAGAATATATATATATATATTTGAAAAGAATTCCAAACATATCATAAATCTACATCTGTCAGAAGGGCAAGATTAGCTTTAACTCTCTGAATAAGCCAATCATAAATTTCTCTATATTGTGTGAACAGCTCTTACTTCCAAATGGAGATTTTAGGCTCAAGGTGGAAATAAATTTAAAAAAGCAAATTTATTTGTGAAAGGTACTTTTGTCCTATTCTTTTCACTGAGTTTCCATTCTTCCTGAGACAGTCAAGATTTCCTCCCCAGCTATTGAAATCAATGAAATATTTATAGCAGTTTTATACAGTTTTCTGCCATGGCACTTTGAAAAATTAAATTACACAAATGTGCACTGGCAGCTGTCATCAATGCAGAACACGGCTATGTATATTTCTTCTTTCTGTATGGAAATCCAACAGAGACTTCAGCAGCATTTTTTATTTTCAGTCACTCTTTTGCCCAGCAGGAAATGTTAAAT
Organism: Pseudoxenodon macrops; assembly: GCA_032467955.1. Classification (NCBI taxonomy): domain Eukaryota; kingdom Metazoa; phylum Chordata; class Lepidosauria; order Squamata; family Pseudoxenodontidae; genus Pseudoxenodon; species Pseudoxenodon macrops. The sequence goes on from JANHFT010002080.1 coordinate 109,630, forward strand.
GTGTATATTGGGAAAAGTCTGCACTTCCAAGTAAACATACAGAAAAATAAATAAGGAAGACAAACTGCAGGAGTGAATGGGGTGGACACAGATGCTGAGGATTAAAAAGAAACATTGGAGATTTCCAGCCCAGAGTTTTTCTGTTCACAAAACCTAAGAAAAAAATACATTTCCATCTCAGGTTTTTCTCCCCCCCAGAATTACTTAAAAATCGCTTTTTAAAAAGCAGCTGCATTTTATCTGTTGTCCAAATGATCTAAATTTTATTGCCAAATGCCTTCATTTTTATGCAATGAATTATTGAATTCTTAAAACAATGGAATCATCATTTTTATCTCTTTCAATTGTTCAAGGTCACCGCTCTCTTTTTATTTCCTTCTTTTCTTTCTTGAAATTCCTCTCTCCATTTTAGGGACTTGCAAAAATGTTTCTGTTTTCAAACTGAACATATGAATGTTATAAATATCTGAGTAAGATCCAATACCTGCAGATAGACCATCTCACCCAAACTTTTTTTCCCCTCAAGGAACAATTTTACGGATTAATGAACTTTGGCAACATCTCCTTTCAAACCTGCTCCTACAAGATAGGCTGCAAATTCCTTGAATCAGTTCCAAACATGCTGATTCCCAGGCCATGCACTCTGCGGGAGACCTTGGGCTGTCAGTCACGTACTGTGGTTTATAAATCTAGAGGCACTCTAGGAAATAGAATTGAAGGGAGCATCACAGGTGGCCTATCGGTCATGATACGTTATCCCAAATGATATTGTACCTCCAGAACTCTCTGTATGTCTAAAGGTCCTTTTTGAAAGCCAAAATTTGCAGCTGAAAGGACCAGGAACTTTCAGGCATCTTCTTAAATAAGATGTTGATGATCCAGAATTAAGAGAGTTATACTTTACTGTTTCTTGATAATGAGAAATTGAAAAGAAAAGCATTCACACATAAAGACTCCATAATCAATTTATTCTTGCATCACTTTTGGCTCATCCTGAAGCCAAAATAGTTCCAGCTATTTTAAGTTAGTACTCACCTGAGTATATCTTGCATGAGTTAGACTAAGGACAGAAGCAAGGCTACCTCTCAGGAAAAATAATGTCCATAGGAATGAACAAAATAGTTTATTCAGATTCTGACATTCCATTTGCTTTTTTTAAGTCAAAGGAAAATCCATGCTTACATTTTTATTAGTATTTCTACTGGCATGTGAATTTCTATGCAGTGTTGGCAGCTATTTCCCTTACAATAACATCTTTGCAGGGGGTTATTTTGGGAATTTCATTTTTTATGTTGCAGAATCATTTTGAGTAAGATAAAGAAGTTCTAGACCAGTTTATCAATGATAATCATGCTTGTGCTTTACAAATATAAAAGACAATATAGGTAAATTTTGGCACACTTTGGTCAGTATGCACATGCACAATCAAAGCCTGTTTTACCCTAAGTATGGTCATGTTATTTTGCATAAGCTAGGATCTTTAACCTAGACAGTACCTTGCCTGCCAAGACAATGTCTTGCCAGTGCATGAATGTGAGGTTAAAAGTTTATTGCATGTTTCTTGATTTACAGAAAGGATATGGAAAAGCAAATAAATTGATTTATGAGGTTTTGTATAAGTCTGGAATTGAAGATTGGTTACTGAATGCAATTAGAGTGATATATAATGGAAATAAAGCACAGGGGAGAATAAATAGAATGTATAACAAGTAGTTACTGAATAAGTACTGAACAAGAAGTAATACAAGGATGTGTGATATTCCCTTCATTTTTCAAGAATGCTAATGGTGACATTAGAAATGTGTTAGTTGGGGACATGAATTAACATGTACTTTATTTTGAAGATAATGTATTTTTTGCTTAGAAACCAATAATTTATAGCATATACTGTATTAGATTGTATGATCCAGTGAGGAATACAGAAAAGTAAGAGAAACTAACATGAAACACCAAAGATCTCTCTCTTCCTCTCTCTCACACACATACACACACACACTCAGAGGACCCCAAAATTGCAAGTTATACACACATATTTCTAATTGTTTTAGTTTTTATTCTATTGTTTTAAATTTACATAGTATACCATGTAGAAATGCCTATGTATAAGAGTATGTCTCTGCCCACTCTCTTGCTATATATTTAAATTGGGGGCTGGATCTCTGCTCTTCTTTTAGTGTCAGCTCCTATAGGAAACCAGTGATCATTTGTTGTTCTGATATTACTGTATTTGTCTTCAATCAGTGATGAACAAATATAAGAAGAAAGATTAAAGAGGTCTAAGGGAAAGGGAAAACCAAGAAAGTTCTTTTCGGAGAAGTTGAGGAAAACCTAAGAAAGAGAAAGCATTAAAAAAGTGCCTTAAACTAGATCAGATTATGTTTCTACCCAGCTCATACTTAACACCTCTGACTAGTAAGGGTCACTGGTGTGAGAAGGGGCACAGTTCATTGCATACTTGTTTTGCATGTGCAATATCGCACACCCAGTCCTTGATATCTTCAGCCAAGAGTGTCAGGGAGCACTCTTCTCTCATTAAGAGTGTAAATCACAACTGCACAATGGTGGCCCAGGGATCACTTGGGTGTCTAGAGTAGTTCTTTACTTCCCTTTATTTTCTGTTGCTACCCGCACCATATTCAATGTTCCTTTTGCTACATTTTGCTTTGTTCTGTCTCCTCTTTTATATGAGAGTTGTCTGCATGTGTGTGAATGCTTGAATGGGTCTTGTTCCTCTCAATCACTGAAATGCAATCCTTCTTTTCAACTGAGCAGAACATGAGAGACTGTGGACAAAACAGAATTATCACCTCTATATCCTTCCTTGTACCTAGTTTGTCTCTTAGAACTTCCAAACCCTCATTCCATTTACTCCTTTAAATACTGGCCTTTGACCCTCTGCCCAAGGTTGGTCCAGCCCTCAGGATGAAATAATTGTGCCTCCTGCCATATACAGTAGCTGGTGTAATGACTAACTCAAGGTTGGAGTGTTGCCAATATTAGTGCTGCATCAGAATTTCACCTTGGTTCTAAATCTAATATTGTGCTGGCTGCTAATTTGCATAGATAAGATTAAACCCAGCTGCACAATAGAGTTGCCAATTTTTAAAATGATTTTTTGTCCCTTGAATTTGTCTTTTTTAATGCAATGATTCCTGCAGAATAAAAAAAAAAAGCCTGCTTTTGAATCTTACTCTGTAGTCCCCACTCCAGTCTGTTGGTTTACTTTCATGACTATTTTGAAGTTGATTTGCCTCTACTTTACTATTTCTATGTCTTTGTACGGTTTCACTGATCAGACTGTCTCTAATCTTACTTTTCTCTTTATTCTTTAATTTACAAGGCCAGAAGATTCTGTTACATCACAAGACGCTTTAGCTCTTTCCATTGTGCCCCTAACCCTCCCACGCCTTAGACCTTTCTAACATTAATTATCCCGCTTTCTAGTTCAGCGCCTCCATTTGTAGGCTGTTCACTATGTTAGACTGACTTTCAACAAGTCAGGCAATGGTGGGTATTCAACTCAAGCCAACAGATTAAAACCAAGTTAACATGTTTCCAGATGAAGTTGCTGGAACCAACTAACTATCCAGATTTATTTATTTTTTCTGAAGTGACTCACGCAGCAGGGAAAAAAAATCTTCCAAGGTTCCCTTATTCCACAATCTGGTCATGACACAAGAACAGCCCACTGTGCAGAGAAATTGCTCTGATGAAATGTTGCTCTTCTGTGTTGCCAAAATCCCATCTCTCAGAGCAGGCTGGTGGGAAGAATAAACTTTGTTCAAGAAAAGGGTGGGAGCCTTCAGCGTCTCTCTCTCAAGCCTTATAAACTGACACAAATGTTTAGAATATTCCTAAGTGCCTCTGCATGATGAAAAGAGGTCTCTGGCAGTGAATTTTTTTGTTTGGTTTTTGGTTTGGGACGCTCAGCTGACAGGAGGGGGCTCTCAAAGGGGCTTCTTTCTTCCCTTTTCATTTTGGATTGCCTCTTTGCTGATAACAACATAAATATTAGAGTGGCTGGCCAATGATTTCTTGGCACTTAATTCTTTATCCAGGGCCTGCTGTACATTGAGAAAGAGTATAAGGCAGATAGGTGGTTTGAAATGTCTTCACAGGGCAACAAATTGTTAGCTATTTAATTTAGGATTATTTAATTTGTACTGTCATTGGAGCGAGGAAGCATTTGTGGTTTTATGTTTTCTCAGGGCCCCAATGACTTGGCTGACTTGCAAGTGCTTATTTACATTTTCTCCTCCTCTTTTTTGGGGCTTGGCTTTATTTTTAGTGGGTTTTTTTTAAAGCTTTTTTTTTAATTTTCAAATCCCCTTAAGCATTCTCCTATGAAAATCCTGATACTGATATAGCCATAAGAGAAGTAGTGGCCATAAAGTATCCAGTATAATGGCACAGGGTTGAATATGCGTATTCCTCAAAACCTTCAGGGTTTGAGGAAAATGCATGTGTTTGTTTTGGATTAGCCTGCTGTGTGAATCCAACTATTGTGATTTGCCTACCAGGGTTTAAGATAACCTATTAAGTAAACCACAAAGTTCAGTATGTATCAAGCCAGTTGGGTCCTAAGGACTAGTGTATGAGATTTCTATTTGTGTGAAGTTACCATGATAGAAGAGGTTGTTCAAGTGACATGGGGATGCAATCGCTAACAGGGATAGAGTGAAACCATGAGAAAAGAGAGATAAGGAAGGTTATAAAGAATATATATTTTCTGGGGAGGAATGAAGCTCTTAGTGGTAGAATGTTTGAAATGCACGTTTAGAAATTTGTCACTTCTTATTTAGGGTTTCTTCTTGTGTCTCATAATACCTTGGTTTGCATCATTCCTTCAGATTGCAAACAAAGGGAACTGCATTTACCAAAGACAATTAATTAATTAATTCATTCATTCATTAATAATGAATTAATTAAAGGTCCCATTCCTAAGATGAAGTAAATTCTCTGTTCCGCCATTACACATATTGCTGTCAACAATATTTTAAGAAGGCTGTTAATAAGTGGGGAAAAGTACAAGACAATACCAAGCAAGACTTACAAGCAATAGTTAGGAGGGAAATTATTTGGGATAATTTAGTAATAAATAACTGAGGGGGTGTGGTGGATGAGGTTATGAGGTTTGTTTTCCAGTGCGTCAAACATTGCAACACATGTGCCAATAGTCTGCAACAACTGAGACAATTTTCAGGCGCAATTAAGTTAAACCTTAGGAAAAACTAATTTAAATTAAAACTCTCAAATAATCTTAAGAAACATAAAAATAATTAGACAGTGGAACAAATCACTAGGGATGCTATGGAGATGGTTTAACTGGAACAGAAAAACAATCCTTAGAAAAATATATGCACGCGCCTAATTCAGGGCTGTTGTTTACGAATCTAAGCAGTTTTGAACCAAGGTTCACTTTAGATAACTTGTCTTCACTGAATCCCCACTCTTCTATGTGGATAAGCTCAGGAAGCTCAAACTGCCCAAGGAGCTGCTGATCCAGTTCTACAGAGGAATTATTGAGTCTGTCATCTGCACCTC
>JANHFT010002080.1:120853-132607 GCA_032467955.1 Pseudoxenodon macrops
AGAGGGCGTGTGTCAAGGGAGTGGGGGGGGGGCGCGCGTTGGGGGTCCCCATTCCCCCGAGAAGGTTTTCCATCCAGGCAGCAGAAACGGGAGACTTGTGTCCTCATGCATATTTACTCCCATTTAATCAGACCAGACTTACATACCTGTCAAAAAGGACAGGTAAGGAAGGACTTTATAGAAGGCGATCTCGAAACAGGCACGCAGTTGATACTTGATGGGATGCAATACCTGATCGTGGGGCAAAAAGGCTTGTGCCTAAAGAAATCTAAGCCTGGAATTTGGTGTGGAGCGGATCTTTGGAGATTTCTCTCATCAGGTTTTAGCCAAATAAAGTGGTGGTGGAGGTAGAGGAATAACTTCGTATTGCAATTTGGTGGGGCAAAAAAATAACTTGTTGATGTCTTGCAAATTAGCAAGAACGTTTCCCAGGAGATGTTGCTCAATTTTGCTCAAAGCCCTGGAGACCGTGAAAGAGGCAGGAATGACACAAAAACAGAAAAACTTGAGGAAAGCAAAATAATTTTGGAGGTGGGTGTGGTGGAAGGGGAAGTTTAGGTAGAACAAATTGAGCCCAGGTAGAGGGGTCGTGTTGCAATATGGAGTTTTAAACAAGAAGGATGGTGGGATGTGTCCCAACTCGTTGAAAATGGTTTAGTAATGCAACAGAACAGTGAAGTGTTTTTATGTTTACATATACTGCATTTGTGGAGCTTTAACCAGTCTGTAATTTTTTTTTAAAGTATCTTCTTAATCACGTCAAAGTCTCTTAGACCTTCTTGTGAAATATGATTTAGAAGAGAAATAGATATTATACACACCTTTGGGTGTGTGCTGATTGTGTTTTTTTATTTATTTCGTCCTTTACTCTTTGCAAGTATAGTTTAAAATAAGTATGGAAATGTTTAGAGCCATTGTATTGTTTCTTCTTTCAATGTAATGCAAAAGTTATTTGTGAAGTTAAAAGCTTCTTTTCCTCAGGAAACAAAATAGTTGTTATTTTACAGAAGTTTGTAAATTATTATCTAGGTCTAGTTGATTCATAATACATTTACCTTACAGTCCCCTATTTCTCAGACAAATTACTTTATCTTGTTCATTCTGCCCTTTAAACAGCCCCAATGCAAAAAAAGAAAAAGGTTGACAAATCCCATACCCTAGAGTGAGTGCAAGAAGAATAAATGGGATGATAAAGCTTGTAGGTTGTGTGCCCTTCATTTAGATTACTTTTTCCAAAACATAAAAGAAATAATCATTTTTGTTAGTATTAACTTTTCCAGATTAGTTAGCAATATTGTATGAAAATCGGTAATCTCAAGCCAGCTACCCAGATCAAAGTTGCTTGTAAGTTGTTATGTTGAATTATCACTTTTCTGCAGCTATATGTGATCTTCAGAGTAACAGTCAACAAGAAGGGATTCTGACTAGTTCCATATTTATTCCATAAAATAAATATGATATAAAAAATGCTTGGTAAGTAACCAAAAAGACAAGTATAACTACCATAACAGGTGCTTGTCAAGTGAAGTACAAGAAAAAAAGATATGGTAGCAACTGCAAAAAGGTGGTTTTCTTGAATAGCTGTGGATTGTAAGTAGAGTGTCCTGAGAGCTGTTGATTGCCAAATAGGAATTGAATGATTATTTCCTGTTGAATAAGCAAAGACTAATAATGATTTAAAAAGGCAGGTTCCAGAGAATGAGATCATGAGAAATCAGTGAATAATAGCAGATTGGTGAAAATGTTTAGGTAGGAAATCTTTAAGATGATTTATTTCTACATAGAGTTAACCATTTTTGATTAAAATAACCTGTAAATGGAATAAGAAAAAATAAAAGCCTTCCTATTGGGGTGTTTAAAAAATTGGGGAAGATGAATGTATATGGATATGCAGTTATGATCAATAGTACACAATTGCCAAGAATTCCAGTTAGGAAAAGTGGAGGACAATAGAACACACCAATATGGTTACATAAGTTTAATAAAAAATAAAGTCATATTAATTGGGTTTCCACAAAGATAAATTTTGAGTGCATTTCATCAATAATTGTGATAATTGAATGAAAGGAATGCTTACTAAACTGCAAATGGTACAAAACTGAATGAGAGTTAATAACTCAATGATCATAGCAGGTTAAAGAAATGGACTGACATAATGAAATTTACCATATACCGTTACAACATTTTCAAGTAGGAAACAAAAGGAAGTATAGGATGGAGTAGATGACTTAGTAATAATATTAAGTAGTTGATTGTGAGCCAAAAATATGCTAATAATGTGATGGGACGGCAAAAAATATATAGTTCTAGCCTGAGTTAACAGAAGAATAATTTCCAAATTAGATGCGTCACCTGCAGTAAGGGTTAGGGTTCAGGTTGCCGCCATTAAGCAAACCCTACACTGTTACATCATCCTGTAGTCACATGATTGCCATTTTCCATCTCCTCTTGGTTTCCCCATTGGCTTTGCTTGTTAGAAGCCAGCAGTGAAGGTTGCCAATGGTGATCACTTGACTGCAGAATTCTCTGGCTGTTGTAATTGCAGGCTGGTTGCAAAGTGCCCAAATTGCAGTCACGTTACCATGGGGATGCTGTGACAGCTGCAACTATGAGAAACATTGTAAGTCCCCTTGTTCAGCACTGTCATTACTCCAAATGGTAGCTGGAAAAGTGGTCACTGAACAAGGGCTGCCCTTATCATATTTTTCCTCCTTCTCCGCTTCTTCAGGCTAAACACACCCACTACCTTTAACAGTTTTTCTTTCTAGTCCCTTATCATGTCTCATGTAGACATAATCTATGTTATTGATGTCCTTCTGAAAATATAGTACCTGGAATTGAATCCAGAATTGAATCCAGTATTCTAGGAGCGGTCTGACTAATGCAAAACGAAGAAAAGGAATTACTTCTATTGCTCTTGATTCGGTACCACTGTTGATGCAACCAAGAATTGTGCTTATTTTACATCTGAATCACAATGTTGGTTCATGTTCAGATTGTGATCCACTAAGGTGGGCAGATTTTTTTCTGCATGTGTGCCCTTCTCATCCTGTATTTACGTCTTTGATTTGTCCTACCCAGATGAAGAGCTTTGCTGCTGTTTGTTGCTGTTAAAATTCAGGTTTTTGTCTAGTGTTACAACTTATTAATGCTGTCCTCTAAAATGTTAGCTACCTCTCCTCCTATCTGCAGAATTTATTATCATATTTTCTGGCTCCTCGTTCATTCAGGTCCTACAAGCCCTGATATTTCCCATGATGTTTCTGTATCCATTTAATGATAGTAAAGCCCAATCCACATTTGTCACCTTCTCTAGTAGAATGTCATGTGAGACTTTGTTGAGTGTTTTGCTAAAACTACTCACCTGCCCTTTTACAAATCTTGTCTTTATTCTTCTAATACACGTGGTCATTGACTTACATTTAGTGAAAGTTACAACAGCACTGAAAAATGTGACTTATGACTGTTTTTCATACTTGTTTTTCATACTTGTCTTTTTATATATACTGAGAGTACATGCACCAAAGACAAATTCCTTGTGTGTCCAATCACACTTGGCCAATAAAGAATTCTATTCTATTCTATTGTAATGTCATATATTGTCAGTAACAACCCCATAAGAAGCAGAAAAGCCACTGAATCTGCAGATCACTTCACAAGGCTATGGACCAGAGGTGGGTTCCTACCGGTTCGGACTGCTTCTACCGAGTAGGTAGTAGGCCGCTGGTGATGTCACAGAGCCGGTTCTGTTGCTCCGTGGGCACTGACAACTTTTTGGGGGATTTTTTTTTTGAATTTTTTTTTTATTTTTTTGGATTTTTTTCTTCTTCTGCGCATGCGCAGAAACCGAGTTTCCAGCACTACGCATGTATTGGCATCCTGTTTTCAGCCTTTAAAAAAAAATTCAGGGCTTTTTTTACTGCGCACGCGGACAGGGTGCATGCGCACGTGCGCGAGGCACACCCACGTGGCACAGGAGGCAGCGAACTGCCGGCAAGGTAAGTTTAGAACCCACCCCTGCTATGGACCACTTCTTATTTATTTCATTCAAAGCATTGAATTGGATGTCCTCTTTATGAATATATATTGATGGAGTGATTCAGTCAAAGTATTGTCAAACCAAAGCAACTTTTGAAGCTTTTTAGATCTCTGCTGTTTTCAGTAGTAGGGCACTAATATTATTAATTGTCTGTATTTATTTTACTTTTTGGTTAAAAAAATCAGGAGTCTGATACTAATAAAAATATGTTAGCAAGAAAAGGCGATTAAAGGCTGATAATTGTGCGTGCTTCTATTGTATGTGAAAACAACCACAATTTCATTGAAACAATGTTTATAGCAAAGAAAAAAAGAACTTTTAAATCGTTATCAATAATGATCATTGAAAAACAGGAAAAAGGTAGGATTTTTAAAATAATGTTACCCTTATATAATGCTACCAGTTTACTATTATAAGTGTTGCTAACAACACTTACAAGACCTACATCATTGAGCAGTTTTACTTGCCCAGTGGCCATTAAACAGATCCACTGTGGCAAATATTTCGGCTCATTGGGAGGTTGGATTAGATCACCACCTCTTTCTCTGTCTGGACCTGTTTGAAGACTAACTGAATCAAAAGTAATCCTTCAGGGAAATCCAGAATCCCCACTCATATCTATTCCTGTTTAGTAACCACCAAGAGAACACTGGCAAGAATCCATTATATCATCAGCCCCTACAATGGTACATATGGAAAGGAAAGTGAGAAGGAAGAGAAAGGCAATGGTGTTCTAAGCTATTCTTTCTTCCACAAAGGTCCTGCTCCAGCTTTGTCCCGCTAATCCCTGCCTAATATCCCTATTTCCATTTTTGATGGTCACAGAAGGCTGAAGGCAAGTTGCTGGAGAAGTGATGATGAGCTTCTCAGATGTTTCTCCATCTCTTCAAGCATTTTTTTTCCAAATGAGAAGCTTACACTCCTTGGAAGGAGAATAAAAAGGCAGGGATACAGCACTGAAAGAAATAGCTTTCACCCACAATAACTAGCTCCCCATAAGGCAACCAGAAAGGAAAAAAAGAAGAATGAGAGAAGATGAGACAAATATCTTGGGGCACATTCCTAGCATCACAGAGAATGAGACAAAACTCTGTAGTCTCCAGACATCAGATGCCTACACACACACACACACACACTGCCCTTGGTCATCTAGACCACACATGCAAGCAGGGAGTGATGTTTGTTAACATTTGAGAGTATGTGGGAGGATGTATAAATATTTTCAGAGCTTACGGAGAGAAACTTTGCTAATTCTTTTTTCCACTTGAAGTCATTGTTATCACAAGTACTTCCAGGAATGTGGGCAATGAAAGTGATTATGAGGAGATAGATGAATTGACTTTTCTAGCCACTTAGTTTTGGAGTCATGTTTATTGGCCATTGTGACTACAGCCATGAATACTACAATGGAAAACTGGAATTTTCCAGACATTCTGTAATTTAGATTTACCAGATGCATTCCACAGAAATCAAGATGACTACTCCATAGTAATAAATGCTTAGAGATTTCTGTATCTCTTTGTTTTCATCTGATGGTTATCTAGCTATTTGTAGCCTAGACCTCCTAGCACATTGTTTGTGTTTGTCCTAAGTCAGCCTTGACTACTGGCAACTACATAGTCAAATCTCTGCCATTTTCTTGGCAACATTTTTTTCAAAATAGCTTGCCATTTGCCATCTTCCCATAGGCAAAATAGTGTGATTCACCCAAATCAGGCAGCTAGCTTTGGGTCTAAAATAGCTCTAGTCTAGACCTTATCTTCCCCTTCCACTGCCTTAGACCTAGTTAGCTGGCTGATTTGGGTGAATCACTCTATCTTAGCCCTAGAAAGAAGGCAATGGCAAGCTACTTAGAAAAAATGTTGCCAAGAAAATGGCAGGGATTTGACTATGCAGTTGTCAGGAATCAAGGTTGACTCAAGACAAACACACACAAAAGTGTTTCTAGCCCAGTACTTTTTTCTTAAAGAAGTGAAGAGTGAGAGATGGGTTATGACCTTTACATGATATGGCTGACCGAAAGAGGGCAGTTGAACGCAAAACAAATTTGGACTTTTCTCTAACTTCACATTGACCTGAATTAGATACTCAGTCAATTTGTTAATCCACATATGAATTGACTACATGGCCTATTAATGTATAATTGGATGACTTAAACCAATACAAATAAGACCAATTGTCTGCAAACTCTTTTGATGGAAGGAGTTGATCTTCTAGGAAGCAAGCAAGCAAGCAAGCAAGCAAGCAAGCAAGCAAGCAAGTAAGTAAGTAAACTAAACTATAAAATAAAAGATTAATAAATTATTTCTGTTTATTAAAGCCCAAACTTCATGACAGGTTTCAGACTTAGTGATGCTATTCAACAAATAGAGACTTCAACAGCAAGGGATCCAACTGTAGACAGATATATATTTTTGGACTGGAAGATCAGTTCCTTCCAGCAAAGGAGTTTGCAGACAAATGTTACAATTGGTCTTATTTGTACTGGTTTAAGTCATCAAATTAAACCTAATAGGCCTACACTAATAGGCCCTGTTCACTGAACATATATCATATGTGAATTAATAAGTTGAGTTTTTCTACCATTATAACAATAAGCATTTGGTGTAGATTTCAAACATACATTTCACCCAGCCTAAGATTCCAGGAAGTTAAGAAATGGAACTAAGAGAATGAGAATGTTAGACAGAATACTGGATCAGGCCAAAGGCCCACTTAGTCATACATTCTATGTCATGAAACAGCCAAATGGATGCATTTGGGAAGCTTACAAGCCAAGATTCAAGGCAACAGCCTCTTCTGCTGTTATTTCTCAATAACCAGTTTTTGAGGCCTGTTGCTTATGATTCAGGATAAATAAAAAGACCAATATTAACAACCATTTATAGTTTGATCCTCTATGAACTTGCCCATCCTGCTTTCAACACCAGCCATACTGACTGCTATTACTGCAAATGCTGACAATGCCCACTACAAAAAAAGACAATCCTTCTGTTGGTCTTGAATCTCCTTGCATTTAGTTTCAATGGATGACATCAAATTGTAATATTATGGAATAGAAGAAATACTTCTCTCTCTCTCTCTTTTTCCCCTTATCGTCCTCCATTCCATTCTAAAGACACACACCCCCAAATGCTAGGAAGAGTTGTTAGAGTTCCTAGTAATTGGTACTACTCTTTTTTGCAACTTTTCTTGTTCTAGTCTTTAGATCCTTCTGGAGATTCAGTGGCCATTTTGTCTAAGGCAATAACATAAACTGTACTTGGGTGATAGTTTCAAATATTTTAAATCATCTCCAAACTACAGAGAGAATATTAACTACAGTCTACAACTGGATGAAACATCCCATCTTCCTCATTGGGAAGGACTAATCTTGAAGAGATGCAGAAAGTCAAGAGAGAAGAACAGTTTGAATGTTTGGAAGGGCTAGACTCCTTGAGGTCAGAGTTACAGGGAAAAGTTTGAAGTCAATCTTCTTTTCTTGCAACTCTTGTAACATTCTTAGCATGTTTTGTGTCTTCTTTGGAAATGAGTATCAGATGTGATTGGAAGAAGTGAACAGCATATTGGCTTATCATTTGTCAATGTCCTTCTGATGAAACAAACAACAGACAGGGATTAAGGCCAAGAGATTTATTTCTTCTGACAGGCTCAGTGTGTTCCTCTATTTTTCTTCATTATTCTTGACATATCTCCTGTCATCGTCTGAACTTCTGAAAGGGTCAGCTGAGCCCTGATGTCAAAGCAGGCAAAAGAAATAAGTGGTGGAACTGCTCTCAAAAGTTTGAACAATCACATCAGCCCAAAAAATGGAATGGAGGGGATAAAATTAGAAATTAGGCTAAATCTAATTGGATTATCAGTTCACCCACTTATTATTGGCTACATTTTTCCTTGAAATGTTCTTGAAAAGTGTTTATTTACCAGCATAATACTTCCACAAAGCACATATATGGTTCTGTTAGGAGAGACGATTAACATATTCAATTGAAAATTCACAAAGCTGCCTTTATTTTATCTAACCAGAGTGTCAATATTTACAGGCTCAGATTAACCTCCTTCAAAACTGTTCTGAGTGTGAGCCATGGTTGACTAATATTTAAGAAGTGCAGAGTGCACTCTGCAAAGTGTCAAGACTCCTTAATATGATATTTTGAATATTCAGCTTTCCATTTTAAAAAGCAATTTATAATAATAAGGAATATATTCTACATAAATTTCATTAATGTAATAATGTGTTTCATTCTCATTTTAACTACAGTAAATTCATGCATTTAAAGTGGGCAGCTACATACACTTTCTCAATAAATAAATGTTCTAAATGTATACATTCCCTATTTATTTAGAACCACAAAAACTCTGTTAATTTATTGGCTGATAGAAATTCCAGGAATTAATTCATAAACAATAAATTATGATAAAACAAACCATGAGTTAGAACAAACTGTGAATCCAGCCTCTAGAAAATGGGAAGGGATCTTTGCTATATAACCTTACTATTCTTGTCTTCCTTCATGCAAATTCAAAGTAAAGCACTCATAATAGATATGGTAGTGGTTTAATGCTCTTTCGCAATATTGTCATGCTTTCCATTTCACACATTGCTACATGCATAATATCTTTCTATTTTTAATGAGAATTTAAAAAAATGTGCACTATGTGAATAAGGCTTCTAGCCTGATCTAATACATACTTTTTGTCCCTTTTTTCTGGGTAATGTTGGAGGTTAATACTTAAAATGGAGACATCTGACATGTTATTACATGAAGAAAGAAATTGCAATTACCATATGAATAACATATGGATAGAAAATAAAGCCTTTTTCCAGACTAACAATGGCTATCAGTTTAGAGATTAGAAGATCTTTACATTTCAGTGAAAGAGGAAAGAATTGTAGAGATTTCATGAGAAAACATTTTAAGACACAGCTTTATAGGCAACATCGATCACGTGGAGGTGATAGAGCTTCTAGAGAAATATAAGCAAGTCTGAAGTGTCTAGAGATGACTTTAAACATTATCTTCTATTTATCCTATGTGCCCTTCATGAATGTAAACTATGGCTGAGCCTAGAGACCCTTCCATTTCCCCAGCCTGTCAATCCAACATCTTTCACCAGTGCTAATTTCTCTATTTTAAAGGAGGGAAGCATTTGCAAAAACAAACATAGTACTTGCTTGCTCTTGGACAATGACTAAACGTCACAGCCTAAGTATGCAAAATCACCTGCCACCCTACAGATGATAAGACTATGTTTGCCTTCCTCTACAAGGCCTCAGAGGGGTGAAACAGTACAACTCTCTCATTTGAGAAGCCATGGGTGAGGGGAAGTCCCTCATCACCTTAATGGTCATATATGATATACATATTTCTGTGTTGTCTGATTAACTTCACTGCATATAAAAAAAGTTCTCACACAAAAAAAACCTTCACCAATAGTTCTCTAACTTTAATCATCCAGGACTGGGTTTAAAGGTCGAAAAAATTGTAATAATAGTTATATGTATATTATATATATATATATATATGGAAACCTGAAACACAATGGCATAAGTATAAGAAGAATCAGAGAAGAGAAATATTATCACTGTGAAAAACCTATAATTGCCAGCTAGCTTATTTTAACAAGAAAACTAATCTCAATCATCCTCTTTTTTTAATCCTCAACATATTTTCAGGACGTTCTCTCTGATTCCTCACAAATCTGAACTTTGAAGGTCAGCTCACTTAGATTCTGTGATGAGTCCTAAAGCAAAGATTATGAAATTATATCTTAGAAGAAATATAATGGAAATATGGAAATATTGGCTCTTCTGAAGAAACCTGAAGGAAACAAAACTAATACATAGTCTTTAAGCATCTGCTCTCAAATCTATAATAGTACTAATACTAATAGGATCAGCACAATTCCTAACCTATTCCCTCACATATTCCCTCATAAATTCTGTAGTATTGAGAAAACAGAATCCCTTCATGAGGCTGTAACATCCTATTTGTTTTCTAAATAGGCCTCAAAGTTTTGCTCTAGTTGACTTTCTGTTCACTTTGGCTTAAAGGGGAAGAATTTAATAGCATCATTGAACAGTAAAGAGAAAGGGTCACCAGATAATGATGGAATTGTTGTGAATTTGCACCAATTGTCTACTGGAGATTCGAAGTAGAAAAATAGGCTGTTTTAAACAAGAAGGATTGTCTGATGTGATAGCAAATTGTAAAGAAATTAGCTCCATAGACTTTCTATTATGTAAGAATAGCAGAGGTTCATTTCCCTTCTTGCTTACCCCATCACACAGCAACAGAAAGATCAAATTCCATTTAATGAACAAGTTTGATATTGGTTAGCCTCCAAAATGGGAAAAGGAACTCTTCTATATTAGATAGAAGGCTGCCACTTTCAATCACACATACCAACCAATTCATTAGATGGAAAGGGTTAATTTTAAATTGTAAAACTGTGCAAACTAGTTTCCCTCAGAGGATATCAAATGGCTAAGAGATTAATGGAACTATTGCCTAGAAGACATGCTATAATGTTGTGTTTATATTAGAAACTTGTTTACACAGGAAATAGAATTAAAAAGGCCTTGAGTTTAAATTTTAATTGCAATATCTCATATTCTTAAGCTTGGCCAAGACATGAAACTTCCTGAGTGTTAAGAGGGCCATTGTGAATAGAGACATAACCGAGAAACAGCATAGAAACTATATCAGATGGAACAAAGAAGAATTGAAAAGGCGTTTGAGTTTCTTTTTTTCTTCCAGCTGAGAGATTAAAATAGGGCAAGGCAGAACTGATTTGGATGCCCTGTGTGCTTTATCAGAGTATTTGATCAAGTACTTTGCACAACTGAAGATGTTGCACACACAAAGTAATGTTCTTTCTTCTTCTAACAGAAATGATGCATATGAATTGGGAAACTGTCTAGATTTATCTTTTGCCACTGCAAATTAAACAGCACTGGTTCTCTAACATTTCATTCCTTTGGGCTCCTACATTGCAATGTAAAGTTTTTGTAAAACAGTATCTAAGTAGGCCATTTAAAATATTTTAACATAGTCTTTGGCCATAGTCTCTTTTCCAGCGTCTGTTCTCTTAATTTTGTTTTAGATTTTGGATTCCTTTGACAGAATTATTGTATCCCACAATATGTTAACCATTTTCGGTTGCATATTTATTTCTCTTGTGCTGACAGTCTGGATTTATATCTATTCTAATATAAAATCAATATGGCATGTTTAACCTAATGATTTTTGAAATCTACATCAATCTTGACTTCATTGTAACACACAGATCCTCCTGGTATCCAAGTCTCAGGCTGCTTTTAATTCTAAAAGTCTTCTTTTTCTGAGCAACACCCACACTTTCATCCAAATCAAACAACAAGCTGCAAAATATAGTTTCAAAATATAATAATCCCAATCCTTTTTTCTTTACATCTTGTAACACCTAATATTTAACTCTTGCTTTTTCCCTTGCCACACATACTTGGACATATTGTTTTGCCACTGTTTAAAAGATATAAAGGTAAAGTTTTCCCTTGACAAGTGATTTCCAACTCTAGGGAGACAAAGATCACCTCTCTTTCTTACTTGAGGGAACCAGCATTGTCCAGAGACATTTCTGTAGTTATGTGGCAGCCAGAATAGAATAGAATAGAATAGAATAGAATAGAATAGAATAGAATAGAATAGAATAGAATAGAATAGAATAACAGA
>JANHFT010002080.1:149756-162505 GCA_032467955.1 Pseudoxenodon macrops
TCAAAGAGGCTGGGGTCACCCTTTTTGAAGATAGGGATCACGGTGGCTAGTGACCATAAGTCTTTCGAGAGAAGGGCGGTATAAAAATTTAATAAATAAATAAAATAAATAAAATAAGTTAGGCAAAGAGCTGGTTCTGAAGGATATTTCATAGATTATGCTAAGAGATTCTGCTATGGTGGTTGAGAGCTTTTTTAAGAAGAGAAGGCTTTGGGGTTGGCAAAATCAAAGTCTGATATCCAAATACAGCCTGCCTATCCATGGTTGGTTGCTTAAACTCTATTTAAAGTCACCTAACTAAACCAGTGACCTAGAGATCTTTGCCATGAAGGTACTGAAACATCGCTCGTGGCTGAAAGTAATATACAATCGTTCTTGAATGCATCTCAGTCCATCTCTATTCTTTGTGTAATTAACTCTAGTTAAGAAAATATCTGATCAATTACTACCTCTAAAAAATTAAAGTAGCCCATGCATTTTCATTATTTCCAAAACAACATCAAAGGACATCCTGCTTTTGCTCTGTGTTTCATTGCTTACACACTTGAGTTGGTCTTATTTTTCCACATATAAAAGGTGACAGAGAGGTCTAAGAATGCATTCTTGTTTCTGATTCTGTGCCTGGAGCGATCTAGCAGTTTCCCAGAAAAAAACAAAAATATCCTTGAAAGTGTGAGGATATGTACCCCTGCTGCTAGGATTAGCTGCTATACAGGACCACTAAATCAGATACTCCAACCTTAATAGGATTACTCACTTGGGAACTCCAATCAGCTCAATGCTCACCAGCAAAAGCATCTCTCTTTGCTGACTGGGATACTGAAAACTTCCCCAAACATGAGACACAGTCGCTTTCAATTGAAAATGTCATAACAAAAGGGGATTTGATGAGCATTTGGTTTGGATATGCTGGCAGGGAGCAGCTATAGCAGTTTGATCTCCATTGTGTTTGGATGGATTAAATCCATCTTTCTGTGCACAAGCCACATGAAACTTCTCTATCCTGCTCCTTTGCAAATGAGACCCTGAATACAAGAGCTTGAGGGGTGATGATTGAGATGAACTGAGCCCATTTCACTTTGTTGATATTCTGTATTTCAATCAAAAATCACACCATGAAAAATGCAAACATCATTATCTCAAAGATTTTTTTTTAAGAGACATACATGCCTAGTTTTCCTCTTTTCTAGTCCCAAGCCTGTCAAATCGACTCTCCTTCTCAATTTCAAAAAAGGTGGTGGGTTTTTGCAGGCACTCTGTAAAACAAATTTGGGAATTTTGTTCATTCAAAATATATCAGACCAGTTACATTATGAAAAATGGCAGACTATGTTTTGAATGAACACATTTTTTAGAATGGTTGTGTTTTTTTCCCTAGCATTGTATTAGCTTCCTTCTCCTTTCTCCCCATCAATTTCTCAATTTCCCCCCAAATTTAAATACTGATACAGCTTTAAAATTAATGGAGTATTGAAAAGGAGCATTCTCCACATGGTTTTGTTCATACAGCAGAGCCTCAAGGTCACAAACTAGCAGATTTATAGTAGCAGTTTACAAAAGGAGAGGCAGAGAGAGAGGAAGAAATCTCAATAGATATATCTCAATAGTATGTATAGTAAAGTTTAATGCATTTGTATTAATAGGTTTGATATCTTTTCTCTGGTTGCTTGCCACACAAACAACATGAGATGAGGCGAGGCCGGAGGGGGGAAAGGGAAAGGGGAACATGCCCCATGCATCCCATATGCCCTTATCTAATGGCCGCTCCCTCAACCCTAGCCACTACGCCCCTTCTGTCACCTAATGGCCGCTGCAAAGTGATGGACAATGAAGAACAGGGAGGCGACGGTGGCAATGACACATCCGGTCACAGCGACGTGGCCGGGCCAACGGCCTGGTGCAGAGTCCTGGGAAGCATGGCTCGAAGTACATGCACAGTCTCAGGGGCGAACAGCTGATGAGTGGCTGTGTTGCGCTGCTGCAGCAGAGCAACACAGCAGAGGCCATGAGATGACCATGCTCACCGCCTCCCGCACTTCAAAAATAATAAGACCTCCCTGAAAATAAGGCCAAGCGCTTATTTCGGGGGTCAAAAGAAAATAAGACCCTGTCTGGTCTTATTAACTTAATGGTATTAAGTTATAACTTAAACAACTGCTCAAATACTACATAGGGTAGTGCATATCACCCTTAGAATGAAAAGGCATCAAACAGCCAACATTTCTGACATAGAAAGGAACCTTGTATATTTTCTACTCTCTGCAAATCTTCCTTCTAAATCAGAAAGGTTTATAATATTATTTTTCCTGATTGTTATGATATAGATTGCTGTCTTTCTTGTATATGAATCAGGTTCTGATTACCAGGAAGAATGGCATAGGATACTAAATAAAATAACACATTTATGGGTAGATAATTGATGTAATCTGTTCACACACAAAAATAGAGAGTCCTACCATTGGATAGGTCTCTAATCTCTCTCCCTTCTCATTTTGTCTAGGTGTTCAAGGACAGTTTGTAAGGTTGTAAAATGAGGCAAAACTCACTTAACAGCTGTCTCACTTAGCAACAGAAATTTTGGGTTCTATTGTAGCCATACGTTGAGGACTACTGTATTCAATTTAGATTAAAAAGGAAGAAAATAAATATAATTAATCAAAAGTAATGGGAAGAATGGTTTATAGAATACAACAATCTGGTAATTTATAAAATCATATTTGCTGATTCTTTTATATCTACAAATGTAAATTTAACTCTGAGTTGTTACAAGAGAGTAAGAGACACTTTGAATCTGATTAAAGACCTTTTTTGGTGAGCAGTTTACTTCTGCAAGAGCCAATCAGAAGCTTATTGGAACAAGCTCATAAGTTGTACAGGAGCAAAATAGTATGCTCTGGTGGATATCATCCAACAGCTTGAATTTGAAGATGCCTTATGCCTTCCATGCATAGCCAATATAACTGCTGGGAAGTTTTATTCTCCAGGATTTGTCTAAACCCATTTTGAAGCCATCCAAATTGGCAGCCATCACTAGCTCTTCTGGAAATGAACTGCTCTGCTTATACAAGTAATGAAGGACAACAGTTTATTAAACTCTTCTGAGTTCTAGGAAGATAGCTCTTGAAAGCAGCACATGACAGTATACTTGTCCTGGCCAAATTGTATCCCATGACATTCAGAAGTTGCCTGATAATTCCATAATCTTCTTGTATCACCCTAGCCTTTTTCTTTTCTAAAACAAATATTTACAATAAAGCATATATTCATTTAATCTCATGAGCTCGCCACATGAGCTCACCCTGCCTACTGAGAAGGAAAGACCCACCACATTACACTCAGCCCTGGATATTATCTTGACCAGTCTTTTTTGCAATTAAAAAAAGAACTGCCACAACCCAGTAAGCGTTCCAGTCTCAGCTTTCTCTCCCTCCTGCTGTCAAGAAGGCATTGCAAAGCTTGAAAACCATTGTGCTGCATTCCAGCCATCGCTATGGCATCACACTGGGACACTATCACTTTGAGAATGGGAGACCAAATTAATTAGGGAGGCCATTATCCCTATTCCTCAATTTTAATTTCTGAAGCTGTTATGATCTGTCCTCAAACAGCATTGTTCTGAGGCTCCCACTCCCACAGAAAACAGCAGGGTCAGAAGCAACCACTGTTTTGCAAATTATGAGAGACAGCACTTGATTTGGGTACAAATAAGCATCACCATGCCTAGCGATGTGATCCAGACAAAGAGATCTCAAGAAACTTTGCATTTTAAGGGGCCAACTAGTTCACTTGGTCCAATCCTTTACTTGAATCAGAAATCTAGAATAATGCAGCTCTAGCAGGTGATCATCTATCCTGTATTTGAATACAACCAATGAAAAAGATTTCAGGTAGAAAAGCTGTGGAAAATCTCTCACACCTCCAGAAGTGTTCTACCAGTATTTGTTTTGTCCAGAATATTTTATTTATTTAATTTGTTTAATTTATTTATTTGTCAACAAGTACAAGGAAACAAGTATCAGTATAGACGGTCTCCTGCTTGAGCAGAGGGATGGACTATAAGACCTTCAAGATCCCTTCCAACTCTATTCTGATTTTATAATATCTCAAACATTGGATTAGGCTGAGGCAGAAGCCCAGGGAACTTAAATGTTGGTGCCTATTTTGGGGCACAGGAACTTCTGTGAGTAGACTTTTAAATGGTTTTCTTTTGTGCGTGTCACCTATAATACATGAGGTGAGTGGCTGTGTGAACTGTAAATAAATAAATGAATTCTTCACTTTCTACAGTCATTCGCTTTCCTCCAGAATTTTTCTGGTCTTCCCTGTGTTTTCTCATCCTGTCGCCTTTTGTTGGCATTCCTGGCCTTGCGGGTTATTGGCATTTTTGTGCAATGGGAAAGGTGGGGTGCAAAGAGCAGACAGAAAATTGTGAGTTTAGTGGTAATTTTCTGTTGTCAAGAGTCAGACCTCCTCCTAATCTTTGAAGTTAACACAGCAAAAGTTGATTTTCCGTTAATTGTGGAGGACATTAAAAAAATATTCTGGAAGAATGGGATGATGAACTTGTTGCCTTCCAGAGACTTTGCGCAACAATTCTCCTTGCCCCGTACCACACCCCCACATACACGCACACACTGTGATCAGAGGACAGGAATGAAGGAGCGCAGGAACTTCAACAAGACACCAGATTGCCTAAACTTGTTGACTTGGAGGCTCCTGTGCTTTCTCTCTCTCCACAGAATCTAGTAGAGAGCAGGCTAAGATTAAATGAGGGATTTTTCTTACTTTAAATCAGTGTTTTGGCAACTTTGACATGTGGGGACTTCAACTCCCAGACTTCCCCAGCCAGTCTGCTCTTACATGTGTGGACACAAACCCTTCCTGAAGTTGCTGGCTGCTGAATTCTGGGAGTTGAAGTCCACACATTTGAAAGTTATCGAGGGTGAGAAACGCCGATTTAGATGGCTATTAAATCATCAGAATTGCTTGCTTACAAGTCTTCAGGTACCCTGCAAAGTGGAGGAAAACTATCCAGTTGATTTACTTTTTGTGACTTGGTCTACCACTTCCTCCACTTTTGCCCAATCAGGACCCCCAGAGTTTTGGGTTTGACCAGGTAAGGACCATCCACTGGAACAAAACATATTTTACAAACCAATCAAATCAAGTTGAATAATTTCCTCCAGTCTTAGAACCTCTGGAGATGTTGCATTTTCACTCCTCATATCCGCAGCGAGCCTATTTCTATTGGGGAAACCCAGAGATGGATTTTAAACCACAGCTGATGGGCTCCAAGCATTTATTTGTTTCGTTCTTTCCACCGTCAGAGAAGACAAAATCTGGCAAATGCCAGGTGTTTGTTTTTCCAGATCCAAATGGAGAGAAGGTGAAGCCGGTGGCATATCTCAAATTCCTCACGGAACTCATAAAGCGGTAGTTAAAAAACAAGGCACCCAGAGGGCACCCAATTCTTCTTCTTGGGTCTTTGGGTAGCTGTCTTCTGCCTCCCGCTTTCTCATCCGGGTGGGCAGGAAAGCCGCAGTTGGGACTCACTGGGAGATGGTGGAAGGCTATTCTGTTCTTCATGCATTCCCAGCGTTAGCTGTGGGAGAGAAACGGCCATTAAAAACATCAATAATCCAAGCATTCCACCAAAGATGGAGAAAGAAATGTAGGTGTTGGGACTTCTTCTCCAAGACAAACATGCTTCTCCTTTTAGAATGATTTTATCATTTAAGGCAGAGGTGGGTTCCTACCGGTTTGATCCGGTTCTATAGAACCAGTAGTAACTCTGCGATGATGTCACGGAACCGGTCCTGTTGGTGGCTCTGTGGGAGCCACCATCTTAGATTTTGCTTCTGCGCATGCGCAGTTTTGACTGCTGTGTGTGCGCACGCTTCACACGCACACACGACCCTGACCGAACCAGCAGTAAAAACATTCAGAACCCATCCCTGATTTAAGGTGAATTTCACACCTGCGTAAGGGGGTAGCTGACACCTTTGCTGTGCCATTTAAACAGAGATTATAACTCCTAGGCTGCCCCAGAAACACCTCATTTGGGAAGATAGGCAGCTTTTTAAAATAAATCAATAAATGCACTGCTTGAGTCACATGCAAACTCAGTATAAAAAGAGTTTTTAGTATTAAAAAAAGAGCAGATTAATAAAAAATTAATAAAGTATTTATTTAACAAATATATAATAAATGCTGTTTATATAATAAGTAATAAGCAAAAAATACCCCTTTGTTTTCTGGGGCGTGAGGAAGTCTAGCGTTTTGTCAATCTTGCCATCTTTGCCCCAGCATGCTGGCTTGGGAATTCTGGGACTGGAAATCCACCCGTCTTAAAGTTGCCAAGGATGAAAAACCCTGATGTAGTAGACCTTTTGGAGAAATCAAAGTTAAAATGCAGCTTAGGTACGAAACCTACTTAAAATAATAATTCTTCTCGCTAAGTTTTATGGGGCATCACTCTAACTTAGGGGAAAAACAATGCTTTGTGAAGGGAAGGGAAAAGAAAAAGAGGAAAGGGAAAGGAAAGGAAAAAGAAGAGAAAAACGGAAAGAAGGAAAAAGTAGAGAAGAAAAAATAAGAGAAGAAAAAAGAAAAGGGAAGGAATGGAAAGATAAGGAAAAAGAGGAAAGGAAAAGGAAAAAGAGAAAAGGAAAGGAAAAAGAAGAGAAAAGACGAAGGGAAAGGAAAGGAAAAAGAAGAAAACTAGGAAAGAAAAATAAATAATAAATAAAATATCAAGGGCTGTTTCTGCCCGGTTTCGAACCGGGGACCTTTCGCGTGTGAGGCGAACGTGATAACCACTACACTACAGAAACACCGGTGCGACTGCTGCCCTCCTTTCGGGCTTCCCATTCCTGCATCTGCGCGTTGATGCAGTGACCGCGACAGCAGAGATCAGCCTTGGAAAGATTTGGGGATCCAGGTTCCACTGGTGAAATGGAAAATCTCCGGCTGTTTTTGGGAATAACCCTCCGAGGAAGAAGCGCTGGGTTGCCGTGCGCAGGGGACCCGCCGTGAACCCCTTAAAAAAATACGTTGCAAGATGCAAAGGGTTCAGTTTTGCTGGGCGGGCGCGAGAAGTTTGGACAAGCAGTTGGGCAAGATGCCTTGGGCAAGGGGGTTGGACTATAGGACCTCCAAGGTCCCTTCCGGCCTTATGACTCTATGGTTCTACCATAGAGGGGGAGCAGCTGCTAGATCTGGGAATGCCGTGCGAGGACCATCCAAGGGAAGGATGGACGCATTGACGTATTTATTCATGCGTTAAATTGACATTTTAATTTTATACTTATTTATAAAAAACTATTTTTATTTGTATTCATAATTTATACTTATTTATATCTGGTATATTATTTACATATTTCATTTGATTTATACCATTTTATTTACATTTTTATGTAATTTATACCCATGTAGATGCAATGTATGTATTGAATGTGTATGTTTTATTATTTATTTATTTATGCAAGCTTTTTATCTATTTGCATTTTTATAAATGAAATTCACATTTTTATTAAAGGTTATGCTTATATATAAAGGATGGATACGAAAAGTTGGGTTCCCCACCACCACTAAATTTTGTGTCCTAAAACCTAGGACCTAAGTAAAGCATTTTGCACTGGATCCCTTTACATTTAATTCTGTCCACTAGAGAAGGCAAAAGGGAGACAGAATGGTATGTTTTCTACCAGAAGGACAGAGTTGGAAGGGACCTTGGAGGTCTTCTAGTCCAACCTCCTTCCCAAACAAGAGACTCTATCTATATAATTCAGAATAAATGGCTGTCCAGTCTCTTCTTCAAAGCCTCCAGTGATGAAGCGCCCACAACTTTTGAAGACAAGATATTTCACTGATTAATTGTTCTAACTGTCAGGAAATTTCTCCTAATTTCTAGGTTGGATTTCTCCTTGATCAGTTTCCATCCATTGCTTCTTGTCCTTCCCTCAGGTGCTTTGGAGAATAGCTTGACTCCCTATTTTTTGTGGCAGCCCCTGAGATATTGGAACACTGCTATCATGTCCCCCCTAGTCCTTCTCTTCATTAAACTATACATATTCAATCTGAATGTTTCTTTTCCTTAACAGAATAACAGTTGAAAGGGACCAGCCTCCTATTCAGGCAGGAGACCCTGTACCATTTCAGACAAATGGTTGCCCAATCTCTTCTTAAAAACCTCCAGGGATGGAGCACCCACAGGTTCTGGTGACAAGCCGTTCCACTGGTTAATTGTTCTCATTGTGAGGAAGTTTCTCCTTAATTCCAGGTCGCTTCTCTCCTTGATTAGTTTCCATCCATTGCTTTTCATCTTGCCTTCTATGGCTTTGAAGAATAGGCTGACCCCTCTTATTTGAAGTGGTGCCCTATGGAAAAAGGATTCAGGGAATGATCCAGAATAGGACAAGAACCAACATGTGGAAGCTTTGCAGAAGGATGTCCAAACTCAAAAGAAAGAGGAATTTCCTGACTCTGCTAAACAGTGGAGCAACCTGTCTCCTGAATTCATGGGATCTCCATCCCTGGAGATTTCTTAGCAAAGGTTGGGCAGCCATTTGTCTGAAATAGTGGAGGATTCCTGAACTGGACAGGAGGTTAATCTAGATTTTAGAAGACCTCCAGGATACCTTCTAACCCTAGGAGTCTATGATTTTCAGTCCATTTCTCCAACCTAACAATAAGAATAGAGCTGTAAGGGACCTTGGAGGTCTTCTAGTCCAACCCTCTGCTCAAGCAGGAGGCCCTATACCATTTCAGGCAAGGGACTGTCCAGCCTCTTCTTAAAAACCTCCAGTGATGAAGCACCCACAACTTCTGAAGGCAAAGCTGTTGCACTGGTTAATTGTCCTGTTAGGAAGCTTTTCCTTAATTCCAGGTTGCTTCTCTCCTTGATTAGTTTCCAACCAGTTTCTTGTCCTGCCTTTAGGTGCTTTGGAAAAATAGGTTCACCCCCCCTCCTCTTTCTGGCAACCTCTCAAATATTGGAACACTGCTATCATGTCCTTCTTTTCTCTAAACCAGCCATATCTAATTTCTGCAACTGTTTTTCATATATTTTAGTTTCCAGGCCCTTTAGTGTAGGCTGATTTTGTGTACCTTTATTTAAAGTGACAGTAACGTTTTTATTCTATTCTAGATAAAACATGTTTTGGGAGGGTTTGGAATTCAGCTTGACCCTTTGCCATCACTGGCTGGAATGGTGGAGAGCTGGCGTGGTGATATCGTATGCTTCATGCTTTTACTTTTTCTTTGTATCTCTGCCTTTTTATTTTCTATTGGCCTTCTGTTGTATTTGTAAGCTGCAGAGACTTTCCTAAACTGCAGAGGAATAAAAAATCTATCGAATAAATAAACTCACCCAATAAACACCAACAAGGGAAGGAGATCCACAGATGGTTTTAATTTCCTAAGTCAGCAGCTTACCATAAATTGCCGGTTTCTTCACTTAGGGAAAGCCAAAAACAAGGTCCTCCATGGTCTTATACTGAATGCAGGTCAAAGACAGTTTATGAAAGTGTCCACATTAAAAGGAGACACAGACACCCCAATAGGGGAAGAATTGTTTTACATCTAGGCCCATGATGGCGAACCTATGGCACATGTGCCAAGCGTGGCACGCAGAGTCATATTTGAGGGCATGCAAGGCGTTGCCCTATGTCAGCTCCAGCGCGCATGTCTGCGTTAGCCAGTAGATTTTCAGCTTTCCAGAGGGCAGGGGGAGGCCGTTTTTGCCCTCCCCAGGCTTCAGGGAAGCCTCCAGAGCTTGTGGATGGCAAAAAACGTACCCAACGGGCCTTTTGCTGTGGTGCCCTTTTTGGCACCGGAGCAGAAAAAGGTTCGCCATCACTGGTCTAGGTAGTCCTTGACCTACAACCACAATAGGAACTGGAAAATTCACTGTTAAGAGGTGTTGTTGCTAAACCAAACATGGTTTAAGCAACAAATAGCTGTGAGTCAATGACTATTCCAAGGCAGAGGTCCACAACCAAGTGTCGGGCCGCAGCCCATTCGGAACTGGGCCGCACAAACCGTGGGTGGGTGCATGTGCGCAAAGCTGCATTTATGCAAGCAGCACGCACGCGCACGTACACACACACAAACCATCTCTCCCTCCCCCGCCTCTGCCGCCAGTCCACATTGCTGGAAATATTGGGGACCACTGCTCTAAAGGACATTCAGGTATTTTTTGTGCTGTGAAGACCCCACAAAAGGCATTCTTTGGAACCCAAGGGAGCATCTTTGGCATATGAGAGGTGCTGTTCTGACCTAGGCTTCTTGATTAACACCAAGGCAAACAAACGGTGTTTAAAAACACCCGTTTTATTTATGGCGGCTGGAAATTTGATTCATTTTCAGTCTGGGCAGAGTTATCTCAATTAATCCTATGGAACTCTGCCAAAGTCTTTCAAGATAAGTACGTGGGTCAATGGTCAACAAAGTTCAAATCTAAACAAGATAATACAGAATCAAACCAGAAGTCACAATCACACCTGGAGCTGCGAGATAATTGCAAACAAGTTCCGAATGAGTTGCTTCTTGAAACTCATACATCCGGTAGCTCTTCTTTTAAGTCTTCTGAGAGGGTCCAACTCCTCCCAGCGTTACTCCCAAGTAGCCCTTTTCCTTTGCAGCTGCTCTTGTTTTCTAGCAGCTCTGTGCATCTGCGAATTAGGGATTGGCACTCCCTGCCCCTCTGCATCGCTGCTATCAGACCCCGCAGGCTCTGGCACACAACTCCCAGATGGCCCTGGCCCCATCTCTTCCTCTGATGCAGAGACCCCGTCCGAGTCTTCCCTAGACTCCAGAGCTGACCCATAGTCCTCTCCGCTGTCCGACTCCTCTGCCAGCTCCTCAGGCTGCCGGTGAAGCACAACAGGTCCCAAGGGCTCTAACTGTTATTCTAATGAGATGACGCTTAATTTAACTGAGAAAGGAAACACAAGGAAATAAGAGCAGTACGCACCCTTGAATCTACTGCCTCGGATGAAGGCATAAACTCATTTATTTACCAACAGGAAACTAACTGGCCTCATAACAAGGATCCCAATACTTACAAGATGCTACTAGGGAAATACAGTCCAATTAAAAAATGTAGTGAACGCAACGCCCATAACAAAACGGCTATAGGATACTATGATTGATTCAAGCTACAGCATACAGGTAGGCCTTGACATGTGACCACAATGGAGCACAACATTTCTGTTGCTAGGTGAGACAGTTGTTAAGTGACTTTGGCCCCGTTTTACGACCTTTCTTGCCACGGCTGTTAAGGTAATCATTGCAGTTGTTAAGTGAACCTGGTTTCTCCGTTGACTTTTCTTGTCAGAAGTTTGCCAAAGAGGACCACATGACCCTGGGACACTGCCACCATTATAAGCGTGAGTCAGCTGCCAAGTGTCCAAATGTAAATCACGTGACCACGAGGATGCTGCAATGGTCGTAAGTGTGAAAAACAATCATAAGTCACTTTTTTTGTAGTGCTGTTGTAACTTTGTTGTTGTAACTTTGAACCTTGAATCTACTGCCTCGGATCAAGGCATAAAACTCATCCGATTACCACCGGACAACCAATAAACGTAACAAGGATGATATACTTACAAGTTGCTACTAGAGAAATACAGAACAATTTACAGAACACTTATAACAAAATAAGTATGGGGTACTATAATTAATTCAAGCTACGGTATATTCCGTTTCACCACAGGGAATAGCTGCCTCCAAGAGGACCTGTCCCATTAAAAGCTAGATTTAAAAATGACATTTTAATAAAAGCCTCCAAACCTGAGCAGTAAATCCATTAGTTTTGCTTCATGCCAGACCTAATACGCAGGGTCTTGAATATTAAATTTAAAAAAGTTTGAATCCAAGCAATAGACTAGAATAGAATTGGAAGAGTTGGAAGGGACCTTGGAGGTCTTCTAGTCCAACCCCCTGCTCAGGCAGGAAGCCCTACACCACTTCAGATTTAATGGTAATGGAATATCTTCTTAAAAACGTCCAGTGTTGGAGCATTCACAACTTCTGGAGGCAACTGATTAATTGTTCTCACTGTTAGGGACATTTCTCCTTAGTTCTAACTTGCTTCTCTCCTTGGTTAGTTTCCACCCTGGTGTCATTTAGAATTACCTGCCTAAACATAACTTTTCGAATGTCTTCTCTATTACAATTCATATTTAAAAAAAAGGCCACTAGAATTATTTCTTAAGTTATTGCAATTTCGGAAGGTCTATAAAACTGGTCCGCTTGAAAAATCTAGCAACAGAGTACATGTACAGTATTATTATTTTCAGAAAAGGTACAGCTATAAAGCTGTACAGTTTTTTTTAAAGTCTCCTTCAAACCTGAACAGAAGAGAGATTTCTATCCGCTCGGGGTCAGACTAGAGAATTGCTCTCTCCAGCAGTAAATTAAGGTTTGGATTGAGATGAATAGCAATAGCCCTTAGACTTATATACTGCTTTACAGTGCTTTAGAGCCCTCTCTAAGCGGTTTACAGAGTCAGCCTATTGCCCCCCCAATAATCTGGGTCCTCATTTTACCCACCTCGGAAGGATGGAAGGCTGAGTCAACCTTGAGCCTGGTGAGAATCGAACTGTTGGCAGTGGAGTGCAGAGTCAGCCTGCAACGCTACAATCTCACCACTGCGCCACCATGGCTCGCTCTATGTATCTATGTATCTATGTATCTATGTATCTATGTATCTATGTATCTATCTATCTATCTATCTATCTATCTAT